>WNWK01001990.1:220000-236900 GCA_009830355.1 Cherax destructor | reverse complement strand
ACAATGATGTATAAAGCTGTAATAAAAACCCTACCGTTGCAAAACCCCTTTTTGGATTTTAAAATCCCAGTAATCTATTTCCCTTTATTACGTAGGGCTTGGATTGCTGTTTTGGTTTAAGGTTGCTGCTTACCATCACCCCCAAGTCCTTCTCGCAATCTGTATGGCTAAGTTCTACGTTATTTAACTTATAAGTGCTTGGGTTATGGACACTCCCGAGCTCAGAACCTTGCATTTATCTACATTGAACTGCATCTGCCACTTTTCTGACTACGAATTAAGTTTGTCTAAATCTTCCTGAAGTTCTACGACATCTATGTTTGAATCAATTATCCTACCTATCTTCGTGTCGTCGGCGAATTTGCTCATATCACTAGTAATTCCCTCATCAAGGTCATGATATATATTATAAATAACAATGGGCCTAAGACTGATCCCTGTGGAACACCACTTGTTACAAGTCCCCATTCGGATTTAACCCCATTTATGCACACTCTCTGCTTCCTATTGGTGAGCCATGACTCGATCCATGACAGCACTTTTCCCCCAATGCCATGAGCTGCCACTTTCTTTAACAGTCTCTGGTGCGGTACTCTATCAAAAGCCTTACTAAAGTCTAAATAAACAATATCGAATTCTTTATCGTGATCAACAGCCTCAAAAGCTTTACTGAAGAAGGTTAATAAATTAGATAGGCAGGAACGGCCCCTCGTGAATCCATGCTGGGTATCATTAATCAAATTATGGTTATCTAGATGGCTTCTAATAATATCAGCTATAATTGACTCTAGTAATTTGCCTACAATTGAGGTCAGGCTTATTGGGCGGTAGTTTGACGGTAGTGACTTGTCCCCTGCTTTAAAAATAGGAATTACATTAGCTATCTTCCACATATCAGACACTACACCTGTTTGAAGAGATAAATTAAAAATGTTAGATATTGGTTCACAGAGTTCCATTTTGCATTCCTTAAGAACCCTTGCAAAAGCTCATCAGGACCCGGCGATTTATTTTGTTTCAGTCGGTCCAGCTGTTTCATAATCATTTCGCTAGTGACTGTGATATTACATAATTTTTCTTCTTCTGGGCCTCTGTAAAAATTAATTACTGGGATATTATTAATGTCTTCCTGTGTGAAAACCGAGAGAAAATAATTATTAAAAATAGAGCACATATCATTCTCCTTGTCAGTAAGATGCCCAAAGTTATTTTTAAGGGGACCTATCTTATCCCTAACTTTTGTTCTATAAACCTGGAAAAAACTTTTTGGGTTAGTTTTTGAATCCCTAGCAACTTTAATTTCATAGTCCCGTTTAGCTTTTCTTATTCCCTTTTTAACGTCCCTCTTAATGTCAGTATACTGATTAATAAGATGACCCTCACCTCTTTTTATGCGCCTATAAATTCCTTTCTTCTGCCCTAAAAGATATTTGAGCCTATTATTCATCCATTTTGGGTCATTTCTACTTGATCTAATTTCTTTATACGGGATAAATGTTCTTTGGGTACGGGATAAATGTTCTTTGGATACGGGATAAATGTTCTTTGGATACGGGATAAATGTTCTTTGGATACGGATAAATGTTCTTTGGATACGGGATAAATGTTCTTTGGATACGGGATAAATGTTCTTTGGATACGGGATAAATGTTCTTTGATACGGGATAAATGTTCTTTGGA
The DNA here is from genome assembly GCA_009830355.1 of Cherax destructor. NCBI lineage: Eukaryota > Metazoa > Arthropoda > Malacostraca > Decapoda > Parastacidae > Cherax > Cherax destructor. The sequence goes on along the minus strand of WNWK01001990.1, from coordinate 235,220 downwards.
TACGGGATAAATGTTCTTTGGATACGGGATAAATGTTCTTTGGATACGGGATAAATGTTCTTTGGATACGGGATAAATGTCTGTCCCCGTGATAGCCAGCACACCTGTCTGTCCCCGTGATATCCAGCACACTTGTCTGTCCCCGTGATAGCCAGCACACCTGTCTGTCCCCGTGATACGGGACCTGTCTGTCCCCGTGATAGCCAGCACACCTGTCTGTCCCCGTGATATCCAGCACACTTGTCTGTCCCCGTGATAGCCAGCACACCTGTCTGTCCCCGTGATATCCAGCACACTTGTCTGTCCCCCATGATAGACAGCACACCTGTCTGTCCCCGTGATAGCCAGCACACCTGTCTGTCCCCGTGATATCCAGCACACCTGTCTGTCCCCATGATAGCCAGCACACCTGTCTGTCCCCGTGATAGCCAGCACACCTGTCTGTCCCCGTGATAGCTAGCACACCTGTCTGTCCCCGTGATAGCCAGCACACCTGTCTGTCCCCGTGATTGCCAGCACACCTGTCTGTTCCCGTGATAGCCAGCACACCTGTCTGTCCCCGTGATAGCCAGCACACCTGTCTGTTCCCGTGATAGCCAGCACACCTGTCTGTCCCCGTGATTGCCAGCACACCTGTCTGTTCCTGTGATACCCAGCACACCTGTCTGTCCCCGTGATAGCCAGCACACCTGTCTGTCCCCGTGATAGCCAGCACACCTGTCTGTCCCTGTAGTGTCTGATATGTGGAAGATGGCTAATGTAATTCCTATTTTAAAGCAGGGGACAAGTCACTACCGTCAAACTACCGTCCAATAAGCCTGACCTCAATTGTAGGCAAATTACTAGAGTCAATTATAGCTGATATTATTAGAAGCCATCTAGATAACCATAATTTGATTAATGATACCCAGCATGGATTCACGAGGGGCCGTTCCTGCCTATCTAATTTATTAACCTTCTTCAGTAAAGCTTTTGAGGCTGTTGATCACGATAAAGAATTCGATATTGTTTATTTAGACTTTAGTAAGGCTTTTGATAGAGTACCGCACCAGAGACTGTTAAAGAAAGTGGCAGCTCATGGCATTGGGGGAAAAGTGCTGTCATGGATCGAGTCATGGCTCACCAATAGGAAGCAGAGAGTGTGCATAAATGGGGTTAAATCCGAATGGGGACTTGTAACAAGTGGTGTTCCACAGGGATCAGTCTTAGGCCCATTGTTATTTATAATATATATCAATGACCTTGATGAGGGAATTACTAGTGATATGAGCAAATTCGCCGACGACACGAAGATAGGTAGGATAATTGATTCAAACATAGATGTCATAGAACTTCAGGAAGATTTAGACAAACTTAATTCGTGGTCAGAAAAGTGGCAGATGCAGTTCAATGTAGATAAATGCAAGGTTCTGAAGCTCGGGAGTGTCCATAACCCAAGCACTTATAAGTTAAATAACGTAGAACTTAGCCATACAGATTGCGAGAAGGACTTGGGGGTGATGGTAAGCAGCAACCTTAAACCAAGACAGCAATGCCTAAGCGTACGTAATAAGGCAAATAGATTACTGGGATTTATATCAAGAAGTGTTAGCAACAGAAGTCCAGAGGTTATATTACAGCTTTATACATCATTAGTAAGGCCTCACCTAGATTACGCAGCTCAGTTCTGGTCTCCATATTACAGAATGGACATAAATTCGTTAGAAAACATTCAGCGTAGAATGACTAAATTAATACATAGCATTAGAAATCTTCCTTACGAAGAAAGATTGAAGACCCTAAAATTACATTCACTTGTAAGACGTAGAATGAGGGGAGACATGATCGAGGTATACAAGTGGAAAATGGGTATTAACAAAGGGGATATAAATAAGGTCTTGAGGATATCTCTCCAAGAGAGAACCCGCAATAATGGATTCAAGTTAGATAAGTTTAGATTTAGAAAGGATATAGGAAAGTATTGGTTTGGAAATAGGGTAGTTGATGAGTGGAACAGTCTGCCTAGTAGGGTTATTGAAGCTAGGACCTTGGGTAGTTTCAAATTTAGGTTAAGAACATAAGAATATAAGAATGGAGGAACACTGCAGAAGGCCTACTGGCCCATACAAGGCAGGTCCTTATCAAAACCACTACCTAAGAATTTACTCCTGTAGTCACGACACTAATCAAACCCAGCCCCTCCCACTCATATTTGTCCAATCTTTTTAAAGCCACCCAAGGTCCTAGCCTCTATCACCCTACTCGGAAGATTGTTCCACGCATCTACAACTCTGTTCGAAAACCAGTACTTGCCTATGTCCTTTCTAAATCTAAATTTATCCAATTTAAATCCGTTATTTCTGGTTCTTACTTGGTTCGATATCCTCAGTATTTTATTAATATCTCCTTTGTTTATGCCCATCATCCACTTGTACACCTCGATGATATCTCCTCATTCTACGTCTCTCCAGAGAGTGGAGATTCAATGCTCTAAGTCTATCTTCATACGGGAGATTTCTTATACTGTAAATCATTTTAGTCATTCTTCTTTGTATGTTCTCCAATGAATCTATATCCATCCTGTAGTAAGGAGACCAAAACTGAGCTGCATAATCCAAATGAGGTCTCACTAGTGATGTATAGAGTTGTAAAATAACTTTTGGACTTCTGTTGCTTATACTTCTTGAAATAAATCCTAGTAATCTGTTAGCCTTATTGCGCACACTTAGGCACTGTTGTCTTGGCTTTAGATTTCTGCTTACCATGACTCCCAAGTCTTTTCACATTCTGTATGATCAAGCTCAACTTGATAAATTCATGAGTGAGAGGGGTTGGATTTGAGTGGGACTCGCGCATGAGTGGGTAGAATTGTCAAAGCTTATTCTTGGGTAGCATTGAAAATTGGTTGAGCAAATATTCTGTTAGTGGGACGGATTGTGAAGGACCTGCCTAGTATGGCAACAGGCCTGCTGCAGTGTTCCTCCTTTCTTATGTTCTTATGTTCTTATAGCCAGCACACATAAGAACATAAGAAAGGAGGAACACTGCAGCAGGCCTGTTGGCCCATTCTAGGCAGATCCTTCACATTCCATCCCACCAACAGAATATTTGTTCAACCTAATTTTCAATGCTACCCAAGAAATAAGCTTTGATAATTTTATTTACTCATGTGCAATTCCCACTCAAATCCAACCCTTTCACTCATGAATTTATCCAACCTAAATTTAAAACTACCCAAGGTCCTTGCTTCAATAACCCTACTAGGCAGACTGTTCCACTCATCAACTACCCTATTTCCAAACCAATACTTTCCTATATCCTTTCTAAATCTAAAGAACATAAGAAAGGAGGAACACTGCAGCAGGCCTGTTGGCCCATACTAGGCAGGTCCTTCACAATCCATCCCACTAACAGAATAATTGCCCATCCCAATTTTCAATTCTACCCAAGAAATAAGCTTTGAAGATTCTATTAACTCAAGTGCGAGTCCCACTCAAATCCAACCCCTCTCACTCATGAACCTAAATTTGAAACTACCCAAGGTCATAGCTTCAATGACCCTACTAGTCAGACTGTTCCACTCATCAACTACCCTATTTCCAAACCAATATTTTCCTATATCCTAACTTGAATCCATTATTGCGGGTTCTTTCTTGGAGAGATACCCTCAAGACCTTATTTATATCCCCTTTGTTAATACCCATTTTCCACTTGTATACCTCGATCATGTCTCCCCTCATTCTACGTCTTACAAGTGAATGTAATTTAAGGGTCTTCAATCTTTCTTCGTAAGGAAGATTTCTAATGCTATGTATTAATTTAGTCATTCTACGCTGAATGTTTTCTAACGAATTTATGTCCATTCTGTAATATGGAGACCAGAACTGAGCTGCGTAATCTAGGTGAGGCCTTACTAATGATGTATAAAGCTGTAATATAACCTCTGGACTTCTGTTGCTAACACTTCTTGATATAAATCCCAGTAATCTATTTGCCTTATTACGTACGCTTAGGCATTGCTGTCTTGGTTTAAGGTTGCTGCTTACCATCACCCCCAAGTCCTTCTCGCAATCTGTATGGCTAAGTTCTACGTTATTTAACTTATAAGTGCTTGGGTTATGGACACTCCCGAGCTTTAGAACTTTGCATTTATCTACATTGAACTGCATCTGCCATTTTTCTGACCAGGAATTGAGTTTGTCTAAATCCTCCTGTAGTTCACTGACATCTACGTCTGAATCGATTATCCTACCTATCTTCGTGTCATCAGCGAATTTGCTCATATCACTAGAAATTCCCTCGTCAAGGTCATTTATATATATTATAAACAACAACGGGCCCAAAACCGATCCCTGAGGAACGCCACTTGTTACAGATCCCCACTCCGATTTAACCCCATTTATGCACACCCTCTGCTTCCTATTGGTGACCCATGACTCGATCCATGACAACACTTTTCCCCCAATGCCATGAGCAGCCACTTTCTTTAACAGTCTCTGATGTGGTACTCTATCAAAAGCCTTACTAAAATCCAAATAAACGATATCGAATTCTTTATCATTATCAACTGCCTCAAAAGCCTTACTGAAAAAAGTTAATAAATTAGTTAGGCAGGAACGGCCCCTGATGAATCCATGCTGAGTATCATTAATCAAATTATGCCTATCGAGATGGCTTCTTATGTTATCAGCTTTATACAGCTTTATACATCATTAGTAAGGCCTCACCTAGATTACGCAGCTCAGTTCTGGTCTCCATATTACAGAATGGACATAAATTCGTTAGAAAACATTCAGCGTAGAATGACTAAATTAATACATAGCATTAGAAATCTTCCTTACGAAGAAAGATTGAAGACCCTAAAATTACATTCACTTGTAAGACGTAGAATGAGGGGAGACATGATCGAGGTATACAAGTGGAAAATGGGTATTAACAAAGGGGATATAAATAAGGTCTTGAGGATATCTCTCCAAGAGAGAACCCGCAATAATGGATTCAAGTGGATTGAGTGAAGACGTGTCTTGTGTGCTCTCTGAATCTGAACAAGATGTCCTCTCTTGAGCTACTCTACCAGCAGCTGAAGGAAGAACTGAGGGTAGCTAAGCTTGAGATACAGCGACTGACTGAGGAAAACAAGAGGATTCGTAGTAATCCTCCTGTTGAGAATCCTCAAGCCAAGAAAGGAACCTGGACAGTGGTCGGAATGCATGGGACAAAGTTAAAGATCAAGAGGATGGATGGAGAGGTAGAATTAACGAAGAACCAGAAACCTGTTGTGGAAACATCGAACCGATTCTCCGTGTTACCCGATGAATGTGAGTCGACTACAGGGAACATCACGAACGACACCAAGGAAGGTAAGAACATTGTTCTTGTTGGGGATAGTCAAATTAGGTATATGGATAGGGCCTTCTGCTTGAAAGAGAGAAGTAGGAGACAGAGGGTTTGCTTTCCTGGGGCTGGGATGGAGGATATTGTTAGCCGTCTGGACGACATCATGAGAGGTAATGGGAGCAATCCTATTATCTGTCTCAGTGCTGGAGGCAACGATGTTGGCAGACGTAGGAGTGAGGACCTGACTAGCAGGTATAGGTCAGCAATAGACATAATTAGGAAGAAGGGTGGGAACCCTGTCATATGTGGTATTTTGCCAAGGAGAGGAGTTGGAGATGAATGGCTGTCCAGGGCAATTGGTGTCAATTGCTGGCTGGACAAACACTGTAAGGATAATGCAGTACCATTCATTTGCAACTGGGACCACTTCTATGGCCGAAATGACATGTATGCCAGGGATGGGGTTCACTTATAAGAACATAAGAACATAAGAAAGGAGGAACACTGCAGCAGGCCTGTTGGCCCATACTAGGCAGGTCCTTCACAATCCGTCCCACTAACAGAATATTTGCTCAACCCAATCTTCAATGCTACCCAAGAAATAAGCTTTGACAATTCTACCCACTCATGCGCGAGTCCCACTCAAATCCAACCCCTCTCACTCATGAATTTATCCAACCTAAATTTGAAACTACCCAAGGTCCTAGCTTCAATAACCCTACTAGGCAGACTGTTCCACTCATCAACTACCCTATTTCCAAACCAATACTTTCCTATATCCTTTCTAAATCTAAACTTATCTAACTTGAATCCATTATTGCGGGTTCTCTCTTGGAGAGATATCCTCAAGACCTTATTTATATCCCCTTTGTTAATACCCATTTTCCACTTGTATACCTCGATCATGTCTCCCCTCATTCTACGTCTTACAAGTGAATGTAATTTTAGGGTCTTCAATCTTTCTTCGTAAGGAAGATTTCTAATGCTATGTATTAATTTAGTCATTCTACGCTGAATGTTTTCTAACGAATTTATGTCCATTCTGTAATATGGAGACCAGAACTGAGCTGCGTAATCTAGGTGAGGCCTTACTAATGATGTATAAAGCTGTAATATAACCTCTGGACTTCTGTTGCTAACACTTCTTGATATAAATCCCAGTAATCTATTTGCCTTATTACGTACGCTTAGGCATTGCTGTCTTGGTTTAAGGTTGCTGCTTACCATCACCCCCAAGTCCTTCTCGCAATCTGTATGGCTAAGTTCTACGTTATTTAACTTATAAGTGCTTGGGTTATGGACACTCCCGAGCTTCAGAACCTTGCATTTATCTACATTGAACTGCATCTGCCACTTTTCTGACCACGAATTAAGTTTGTCTAAATCTTCCTGAAGTTCTATGACATCTATGTTTGAATCAATTATCCTACCTATCTTCGTGTCGTCGGCGAATTTGCTCATATCACTAGTAATTCCCTCATCAAGGTCATTGATATATATTATAAATAACAATGGGCCTAAGACTGATCCCTGTGGAACACCACTTGTTACAAGTCCCCATTCGGATTTAACCCCATTTATGCACACTCTCTGCTTCCTATTGGTGAGCCATGACTCGATCCATGACAGCACTTTTCCCCCAATGCCATGAGCTGCCACTTTCTTTAACAGTCTCTGGTGCGGTACTCTATCAAAAGCCTTACTAAAGTCTAAATAAACAATATCGAATTCTTTATCGTGATCAACAGCCTCAAAAGCTTTACTGAAGAAGGTTAATTAATTAGATAGGCAGGAACGGCCCTCGTGAATCCATGCTGGGTATCATTAATCAAATTATGGTTATCTAGATGGCTTCTAATAATATCAGCTATAATTGACTCTAGTAATTTGCCTACAATTGAGGTCAGGCTTATTGGGCGGTAGTTTGACGGTAGTGACTTGTCCCCTGCTTTAAAAATAGGAATTACATTAGCCATCTTCACATATCAGACACTACACTGTTTGAAGAGATAAATTAAAAATGTTAGATATTGGTTCACAGAGTTCCATTTGCATTCCTTAAGAACCCTTGCAAAAAGCTCATCAGGACCGCGATTTATTTTGTTTCAGTCGGTCCAGCTGTTTCATAATCATTTCGCTAGTGACTGTGATATTACATAATTTATCTTCTTCTGGGCCTCTGTAAAAATTAATTACTGGGATATTATTAATGTCTTCCTGTGTGAAAACCGAGAGAAAATAATTATTAAAAATAGAGCACATATCATTCTCCTTGTCAGTAAGATGCCCAAAGTTATTTTTAAGGGGACCTATCTTATCCCAACTTTTGTTCTATAAACCTGGAAAAAACTTTTTGGGTTAGTTTTTGAATCCCTAGCAACTTTAATTTCATAGTCCCGTTTAGCTTTTCTTATTCCCTTTTAACGTCCCTCTTAATGTCAGTATACTGATTTATAAGATGACCCTCACCTCTTTTATGCGCCTATAAATTCCTTTCTTCTGCCCTAAAAGATATTTGAGCCTATTATTCATCCATTTTGGGTCATTTCTACTTGATCTAATTTCTTTATATGGGATAAATGTTCTTTGGGCAGCCTGTATAGTGTTAAGAAAACTGTCATATTGATACCTCTCTTCTTCACCCCAGTCCACAGTTGATAAGTGTTCTCTAAGTCCATTATAATCTGCTAAGCGAAAATCTGGGACCATTACTGAATTATCCCTACTATCATACATCCATTCAATGCTAAAGGTAATTGACTTGTGGTCGCTTGAGCCGAGTTCCTCTGTAATTTCTAAATTATTAACAAGGGTTTCCTTGCTTGCCAGAACCAAGTCAAGTAGGTTATTTCCCTTGTAGGTTCTGTTACAAACTGCTTCAAAAAGCAATCCTGAACTACTTCAAAAGTCGTTAGATTCTAAATTCCCTGTCATGAAATTCCAATCAATCTGACTAAAGTTAAAGTCCCCTAGAATTACTACGTTATCGTGTCTTGTGGCCTTAACAATTTCCTCCCAAAGTAGTCTCCCTTGTTCCCTATCTAAGTTTGGAGGACGGTAAATCACGCCTAAAATCAATTTTTCACACCCCTCTGAAAATTCTATCCAGACAGACTCTGTATGTGTTAATTCAGACTTTATACCCGCCACTTGTTACAGATCCCCACTCCGATTTAACCCCATTTATGCACACCCTCTGCTTCCTATTGGTGAGCCATGACTCGATCCATGACAACACTTTTCCCCCAATGCCATGAGCAGCCACTTTCTTTAACAGTCTCTGATGTGGTACTCTATCAAAAGCCTTACTAAAATCCAAATAAACGATATCGAATTCTTTATCATTATCAACTGCCTCAAAAGCCTTACTGAAAAAAGTTAATAAATTAGTTAGGCAGGAACTGCCCCTGATGAATCCATGCTGAGTATCATTAATCAAATTATGCCTATCGAGATGGCTTCTTATGTTATCACCTATAATCGACTCTAGTAATTTGCCTACAATTGATGTTAGACTTATTGGGCGGTAATTTGATGGTAACGACTTGTCCCCTGCTTTAAAAATAGGAATTACATTAGCCATCTTCCACGTATCCGGCACTACACCTGTTTGAAGAGATAGGTTAAAAATGTTAGTTAAGGGTTCACAGAGTTCTATTTTGCATTCCTTAAGAACCCTTGAAAAAAGCTCATCAGGGCCTGGCGATTTATTTTGCTTCAAACGGTCTATCTGTTTGATAACCTTTTCGCTAGTGACTGTGATACTACATAATTTATCTTCTTCAGGCCCACTAAAATACCTAATTCTTGGGATATTATTAGTGTCTTCCTGAGTGAAAACCGAGAGAAAATAATTATTAAAAATAGAGCACATTTCATTCTCTTTGTCAGTAAGATACCCATAATTATTTTTAAGGGGACCTATCTTATCTCTAACTTTTGTTCTATACACCTGGAAAAAACTTTTTGGGTTAGTTTTCGAATCCCTAGCAACTTTAATTTCGTAGTCCCGTTTAGCTTTTCTTATCCCCTTTTTAACGTCCCTCTTAATGTCAATATACTGACTCATAAGATGACCCTCACCTCTTTTGATACGCCTATAAATTCCTTTCTTCTGCCCTAAAAGATATTTGAGGAACGAGAGGAACGAGAGGAACGGCTGGATGTGGAGTGGCATCCAGAGCTGATGGATGTAGGAGGGATGAAGGTGTGAAGTGGCGGGTGGTAGGCTGGATGGGGGGTTGAGTCTGCCAGGGCGGTGGCAAGATTGATGGATAGGGGTGTATGGGTGTTGTTGGGAGGGAGGGATGAATGGATGGATGGATGGAGGACCAAGATATGGTCCAAGTCGGACCGAAACGTCGTGGTTAGCTGCCCTCTCCTATGTGTGGGTTATTTGTATATTGTTCCAGTCACGGTATTGTACCTTGTCGTTCTTTCAGTAAGGATTTTGTTAGTAAGTTTACAGGTACACATAAACACAATTGTTATACAAGGTGTAAATTACCCAGGATGACCCAAAAATTGTCCGACAAAGTCACTTATTTCCAATGGGGTCCTTGTGATGTCTTATTATTTAAAGTCCAGCTAAGATAAAGTAGAAATCAGTCATTGACTTCTACACAATTGTGGCAATTATGCAGGGAGTGTGGTGAGGCAGAGCAGAGGGAAGGCAGGGTGCTGAGGAACGCAGGAAGGGAAAGGACACGAAGAGTATGGTAGAGGGAGATCAGTAGGGAGGCTGATGCAGGAAAATTAAGGGGAGGGTAGGACGTCATAGAAGGAGTGTATGGCAGGGTAGAAGGACGTGTATGGCAGGGTAGAAGGACGTATGGCAGGGTAGAAGGACGTGTATGGCAGGGTAGAAGGACGTGTATGGCAGGGTAGAAGGACGTGTATGGCAGGGTAGAAGGACGTGTATGGCAGGGTAGAAGGACGTGTATGGCAGGGTAGAAGGACGTGTATGGCAGGGTAGAAGGACGTGTATGGCAGGGTAGAAGGACGTGTATGGCAGGGTAGAAGGACGTGTATGGCAGGGTAGAAGGACGTATAGAAGGACGTGTATGGCATTGGTTAGAGCTGCCCGGGCATTTGAGAGGATCTAAGCATTTATTCCAGAAATGACCTGTAGATGAACATTTGTAACAGATCTGAGTATGTCAACAGAAGGCCTCGTGACCAAACTGATAGTATTAGAAACACTAAAGAAACGGAGTGAGGTCAGCTAAGAACAGCAAAGTAGAAGTGACAAGAATAAATTTGACACGAATGCCGCCCTGAAGAAGGTGTTCTGCCTCGGAAGGTGTAACGTAGCGGAATTTCAGGATGGTGAAGGATAGTGATGGGAGGATGTATTCTGGGGTTACTTTGTTGAAGGCGGAAATGTTGGTCGTTAAGTCAACTTTGTTAGTGTCGTCAGCAGCTAGAAATACAGTCCGCATGCTTTGCCACGGCCGTACTCTTGGTCCAATGGTCAAGAGTCCAGTTGATGATAAAACCTGTAGAGTTAAAAGCGAGTATCCTTGTTGATGTAGACGTAGTAGGAAGCTGAGTCAAGGAGGAGGAGGAGTCTGAACCCAGAGCGGATGTTGAAAACATTAATCTGGGATGCTCAGTTAGGTTAGGTAAGGGTTGTTATGAAACAGGTCCCACCGCTGGAGCTTTTGGTCATCTGACCGAGGACTTCCACTGCCTTACCACTCCACCCCTTTAAAAATTAGGGTTATAATTAGTAGGATGCTTTGTTTATCTGAAAGAAGAGGTTTGAGGGTTGGATGGTGTCTTTATGGGTTTGTAAGTCAGTGGCGGACCTAAATTTTGGGGGCCCTGAAGCAACCCCTTCTCATACAGCAGACCCAAATTTTTTAAGCAATGTGGACTAAAGTGACTTCTGGGGCCCCTCCTGGATTAGGGGCCCTGAAGATTAAACTTCATGGACATGGTGACATGACAACATGACTAGCAGAGAATGACACTTAAATAGATGTGTCGGGCGTAAGAATGGTCTGGATGTATTCAGAAAAAATACTCGACTGGGCAAGTACGTGAGCAGTATACATGTATTTACCAGGTGCTGCCTGAAAGTCGCCTCCGTCAAAGGTCGTGGAGATAGTCAGTACGTTGAACAGGAAGCGAGAAAAACAACTGCGTCCAGCGAGGAAAACAACTGTGGGCAGCGAGAAAAACAACTGTGGGCAGCGAGAAAAACAGCTGTGGGCAGCGAGAAAAACAACTGTGGGCAGCGGGATGCTACATTTGCTGGGTCAGAGGTGGTGTGATGCCTCTGACGCTGTAGGACGTGCAAGTAATCACCTTCCCAGGGGCCTGGTGGCCCTGGTGCCACGCTGTAGAGCGCATGTAGGCTTTGCTACCAATGGTATATTCAGGCATGTGTGTGCATATATATTTAAAATGTCTGAGTAGATATATTTGGAGAGGTTCTTGTATCTGAAAAAAAGATTGATGTCTTAGATAAACATTTTTAATTCATTATTAGTGGCTAATTACCTGACTGACTGACTCTCTTGGTATAGACTGATGACCCTCTTAGATTGGTCTTCTGTGTAGTTTCCCTCTGTGTTCTCTCACATTGATTCATTAAGAATACCCTTTTCTAAATATTCTTGCCCTTCCTTTGAATCGTTGTATAATCAAGGAACAGTTCCTTGATAATGTGAGAAATCACGAAAGCGCCTGCAAGTTCACTATTTTTTCATAGTGGTTATTCTGAACATTGTGACATCTACAAATAACCCGTACATGAGGCCTGGTCTCAGACCGGGCCGCGGGGGCGTTGACCCCCGGAACTCTCTCCAGGTAAACATAGGACAGGGGAGCTTACGATGACGTTTCGGTCGGAAAGAACTGAAAGTCTGAAAGCCTCCTTCAGGAGGCTTTCAGACTCGGACGGCTTGTCCGAGTCTGCCAAGGAATGAATTACATGCTTTGTGGGGGTTTTCTCCTGGCGAGATGCAGTAATTGTAACACAGACGAACAGGGTTATGGTAAAGCTTGACGTCCACCATTACAAAAACAATGGCTGTCAGTACCTCGATGAAAGTATGTTGGAAATGGTATAAAATAACGACAAGTTGATGATTAAGACACATATGCAACAGTTGGGGATCTTTATTGATGAAACGTTTCGACTACACTGTAGGTTTCCTCAGTCAAATAAAGATTTAGCAGTAGTAATGAAATGAAAACGATGAAATCAGTCAGGGTTTGGGACTGACCACCTCAAATACTCTTTCCTCCAAAATTGATGGACTAATTACATCATCTTTATTTCATTACTACACCTATATCCTCTGCATGTGACTGAAGAAGTCTACTGTGTGGGCGAAACGTTTCATCAATAAAGACACCCAGCTGTTACACATGTGTCTTAATCTTCGATAAAAGTACATGTGAGGAACTTAGGATGTCAGTGTTGGAGGAGGCAGCTTCTCGTAATTAAGACATAGTTCTTGACATGTGTCCCAGTAGTCAGCAGGGAGTCTTCATACGTGGGGGTCTTCGCGATAACCTCTTGCGTTCTTGAACACCAGCAGTGTTACTCAGGTTCTTGAACATCAGCAGTGTTACTCAGGTTCTTGAACACCAGTAGTGTTACTCAGGTTCTTGAACACAGTAGTGTTACTCAGGTTCTTGAACACAATTAGTGTTACTAAGGTTCTTGAACACCAGTAGTGTTACTCAGGTTCTTGAACACCAGTAGTGTTACTCAGGTTTTTGAACATCAGTAGTGTTACTCAGGTTCTTGAACACCAGTAGTGTTACTCAGGTTCTTGAACACCAGTAGTGTTACTAAGGTTCTTGAACACCAGTAGTGTTACTCAGGTTCTTGAACACCAGTAGTGTTACTCAGGTTCTTGAACACCAGCAGTGTTACTCAGGTTCTTGAACATCAGCAGTGTTACTCAGGTTCTTGAACACCAGTAGTGTTACTCAGGTTCTTGAACACCAGCAGTGTTACTCAGGTTCTTGAACACCAGTAGTGTTACTCAGGTTCTTGAACACCAGTAGTGTTACTCAGGTTCTTGAACACAATTAGTGTTACTAAGGTTCTTGAACACCAGTAGTGTTACTCAGGTTCTTGAACACCAGTAGTGTTACTCAGGTTTTTGAACATCAGTAGTGTTACTCAGGTTCTTGAACACCAGTAGTGTTACTCAGGTTCTTGAACACCAGTAGTGTTACTAAGGTTCTAACACCAGTAGTGTTACTCAGGTTCTTGAACACCAGTAGTGTTACTCAGGTTCTTGAACACCAGTAGTGTTACTCAGGTTTTTGAACACCAGTAGTGTTACTCAGGTTCTTGAACACCAGTAGTGTTACTCAGGTTCTTGAACACCAGTAGTGTTACTCAGGTTCTTGAACACCAGTAGTGTTACTCAGGTTCTTCAACACCAGTAGTGTTACTCAGGTTCTTGAACACCAGTAGTGTTACTCAGGTTCTTGAACACCATAGCAAGAGTTTGATGGGAAACTATCAAGTCCCAGAGAATATATGCAAGAAATTCACTTTAAGTCGAGGCAGCAGTTGCGTGTTCCTTGAGTGTGACGAGGCAGCAGTTGCGTGTTCCTTGAGTGTGACGAGGCAGCAGTTGCGTGTTCCTTGAGTGTGTCGAGGCAGCAGTTGCGTGTTCCTTGAGTGTGACGAGGCAGCAGTTGCGTGTTCCTTGAGTGTGACTGATGCATCGCACACATAACTTGTAATTATTTCAAGGAATAAGACGGAGGGAGGGAGATTTGAACCACATGCTGGTGTGACTTGGACCTGCCTTGCATGGGCCAGTAGGCCTGCTGCAGTGCTCCTTCTTCCTCATGTGTTTATGTTCTTATATGTCAAGCATGAGCTCATCTTACACGCTTCCTCTGTACTGGCTTTATTGCACGAGGATTTCTAGAGCTCGGGACTTTAACTATGGAAAGCTATGTGAAAATTGACTATAAAAAATAGACAATCAAATTTCCCTGCAACTGTTCCAGTTGTAAGATTTGTCGTTGCAGTGTCGGGCGTCACAACACTCCTTGTGGGGGATCAGACCGGCCTTCTTAGTCAACACTTTTTCCAGAATTACTTCTGATGGCTGGGTACAGTTGGTCCCACATGTTATCAACGTCACATTTACTTTGCAGAAGCATTTAGTGTCTCTATGCTCAGGTGGGATCTCTACGTAGATGATAAACTCTGTGTCGTTGGCCTTGAAGCTTATTATCTGAGTGCGAACCGAATAACCATTGATAAAGAGAACAGTGAACGGCACCATCTTAATGATGTAATTTAATCTCTATATATTTTCCAAGCGGACGAGACCGTTCATATAGGTTTTACTTCCCTGACTAAATATATATGAGGGCTCCGTAAACGAAAATGACAAGAAGATACCATTACGTCCTTTGTCTTCATAAGTGTTGAATAGGTTATAACTTAGCGGCCTGTTTGGATAGTGTGAGCCTAATGTGTCAAAATTCTCGGTTAAATGTAATGTAGTTTTAGAGGTGAGTTCAAGGCGTTCCTTGATGGCCAAGCGGTACCTGTCGCCTCGCTCCTCTAGGTCCTTCATGTGTAGGTCTGGATAACACAAGTTGGGTAAGAGGTTTGGTATGCTATCGATTCCCCCATATGGTACTTCCTTGAATTCGTTGGGAGAGTCGCCCGCTGGACCGGAATCCTGCAGTTCTCCTGTTTCGTCGAGAGTTGTGAGGGCTGAGGAGCAGTTGACCCCACGGACCAGTACCGGTCTCTTCCCACCGTCGTGCAAGGCGACAAAATTATAGACCATGTTCTCGAGGAAGAGTCTAGAGACTGGGAAGTCCTCGATTGATGCGTCGCGGATGTCAGCATAGTTGAAGAAGCCATTGATCTGAGAAGTGACGGTGCCACTGACGGCGTATG
>WNWK01001990.1:15000-215000 GCA_009830355.1 Cherax destructor | reverse complement strand
CAGCCTCAGTCTTGACTGGACCTCGGAAGAGACAACAATTCCTCCGCCGCCCCTCACTCCCTTCACTGACTTGCCTCTGCACATCCCACCCTCGCCCACGTCTGCCGCCCACCCTTGACTACCAACTGTGCCGGGCGTGCTGTTCTCCTGCACCATATGGTTGGCCTAATTACGGAAACGATATGCGATGTGATACGAGTTTCCCAAAATGAAGTGTGACTCATTAAAATATAACAGTGAGTGATATTATAACCAGTATCTTGTTTTGGAGGATTAAAGCAATGAAGGGCAGTAAATACTGACCTTAAAACCATGTTAGGAGACAACACAGGAGACAAAGTGAATATTACGCTCAGGTTTGAAGTAACTATTACCTAGAAGATTATAATCATAGAAATATTGAGTTTGGCTTCAGTCATATTGTTGGAAAATGTTAGTTTCCCTAAATCCCGTCTGTCAAGTATTGAGTTTTAAAATAATTAGCCATGCCGCAATACGTAGTGAAATTGAGGGTGAAGGCTGGCACCAGCAGCTGTACACCAGGTGCTATCACGAATGCAATGATTTCAAACCTTTGACCACATGCTATTTACTTTGTTGCTGTTATATCAACCTGCAGATCACTGGCTGTTATATTATCTGTTTCCAACATCTAGATTTTATGCAAGTAGCTTTCGATACACGATTTTAATGCATAAGAAACATATGTATAAGATGCACTACATTTGTAATCACGTATGGCCGGGAGGCGGATGTGTACAGCTGTCGAGGGTAGCCAGTGGCGCCAGGGATGCGACAAGCGACCCTCAAAAATCCCTCCGCTGACTCCAACATTCATCACAACTCATGCCTTAATTGAATTGCATTGCAAACTTCATCAGTCTGCCAGCATGTGTGCCGCTTTGCTGCTGACGTGACCTGACGTTCACCGCTTTGTGTATTGCTTAAGGTTCACGTGTCCACCATATGCCTGCGCGACGCGCGCCCCTACTCGTCCCTATCACAGTATTTCCACCTCTCGTCTCTGTTTAGCTAGAAATATCCCTGTTTATGTTCCTACAGGAGGATTAGTTGGCTTAAACTATATTTGTGGACGCCACCGTCAGTTCCAGACATACAGAAGCTGAACCAGATCCGTTACATCGTCTGTAGAGGTGAACGGTGTCGGCAACTTCTGACTAGAAGTCGGGGACATCCCCCTGACGTCCCCTTGTCTAGAACGTCACCGAGATGCTCATCCGATGCGCCTCAGGTGACATCGTGTGCCACGCCGCCGGGCCATCACGTCACCGCCCCTCCATCGATCTCCAACAGATGTCACCAGCATCGCCTTCCTCCTCCCGCGGCTTCCCGCGACGGAGACTGGCTGCCCCGCCAGCATCTCCAAACATTCTTCTCGGCCTTCTCACCCGACCGTCGGGCGCTCTGCCCGGCTGGATGATCTTACCTTCCTTACCTGCACACTCTCACAGGTGACTTACGACTTAGTTCTAAGGAGGGACACACGTCTTCCGGTGACCTGTTAAGGTGGAAGCACAGCATTAGGTCACACACAATGTCACACACCCTAGTAAGTGCAGGCAGGGCGGAGGAAGGGCCCATAGAGTGCGAGATAGCCCACACTCATCGATCGCCTGTTGCTCTATGTGGGATACCCTGCTAGGTAATGCTTAACACATTTCCAGCTGACTAGCATATTTTAAGTAAACACTAGACGACATTATGGTACGTCGTGGGCCATTATCAAATAGCGACTTCATTTTAATCCTGGAAGGAACGAGACGTCTTCTAGCTTTCAACCCCATTTTGTAGCTCTTATATTAAATTGTTCCAGCAAGTGTTGTGACTTGTCATTCTCAATAGTTACACATTTTTACTGATCGAATTGAGACATCACATATAAATAAAAAATGAACTAATGACCAATTCTATATAATTAATCATTCTTTATCTTTCCTTCCTAACTCGTTACGCTGCAGACTCATAAGACAACAGGTATGATGCAACAGGTGTGACTAGGTACATCACCCAGCCCAAAAAAAGAATCACATTGATGTTATGTCAGTCTCCACAACATTTATGTATTGAAAAGAAAAATCTCTGGCCACTTAACCTTGAATATTTACAAAATTCTAAAACAGTGTCTGAACCCATAAAGGAAATGATTGTTGGAACAAGAAAACTATGTAGTGTTAAATTCCTTGTTGCATTTATTAGGTCAAAAGAGGTTCGCTGTAAATAAAGGATAATGAGGGAGAGAAGGGGGCAGAAGAAGGAAAATGAAGGAATATGAAAGGGGACATAAGGAGAAAGAGAGAGAAGAGAAGAGAAGATAAAAGAAGAGAGGGGGGTAAGAGGAGACAGCAAGGGTTGGATCTCTCTCTCTCTCTAAAGCCCAGACAGAAATTGAGGGTAATAAAGAGTCTAGCCCCGTCTGTTCTTGTCACGCCCACCTACCACCACCCACTTAGGGAGGTGGGCTGAACCACCCATTGTAGGGGCTGCCCTCGCCCCATTGTCAGGGGTGTTGGGCCCGTCATCATTTCCAAATTTCTTCTTCTTTGATCGCTCCAGCAGGAAATTTGAGATCTGACCATTTATATATTTTACCAGTGGGGGACAAAACGGATTATTATTTCTTCTTCACAGTTTGTGTGTCTCGTATGATTATTTTAATTATTATCATTATTACTATTATTATTATTATTATTATCTTCATTATTATTATTAATATTATTATTATTATTATTATTATTATTATTATTATTATATTATTTTATTATTTTATTATTTTATTATTATTATTATTATTATTATTATTATTATTATTATTATTATTATTATTATTATTAAATCCTACTGGGTAGGCAAAACGTTGTCTTACTTTTAATTTTTTTGTCCTTTTTTCTTAGTTTTGGTGTCAGTTTCATGCTAGATGTAGATAAGCTTTTTTCCCATATTTTCTAAGCCCAGTAGATGTGCTAGATTCAGTTTCTCCAGCTGGCAGTTGTCTGAATTTCTAGGTGAGGCGGCCCGGGGGGGTGGGGGCGAGAGGAATTATGTTAATGGTGAAAAGTAGCGAAATGTTTTATAGCTTTTATGAGGGGACTGATCACCTCAGAGCAGCCTCTCTACGTCTTTGAAAATTGAGGGACTGATCACCCCCAAAAAAACACCTCTCCATTTTTACCAAGGGTTATGGGACTGACTGACCACCTCAAACGCATCATAGTCTCCAGTACAATGATAATCACCTCTGTCTTCGACTGAAGAAGCCTGCCACGCAGAAGATTCGTTTCAGAAATAAAAAATACCAAAGTCTTCCGCATGTGCTCACCTATTTGTGGTTGCAGGGAGGTCGAGTCACAGCTCCTGTGGAGGGGCCAGTCTCTCGTTAACGAAACAGCCGAAATGATAAATGAAATTTGGGAGACTGAGACCAATTTAACAACTTTCTGAAAAACTCGTGAAATTTCGGCGCCAGAGTCACGTGTCTTAACTCTGACCTGTTTGTGTGTTCAACCTGACCAGGTTCATATGATAATAATAATAATAATAATAAATTATAAATAATTATTATAAGTAATAATTATAATAATTATTATAAGTAGTAATAATTATTATAATAAATAACAATTATAATAAATTAATAATAAATAATTGTTTTTAATAAATTATTATTATTATTATTATTATTATTATTATTATTATTATTATTATTATTATTATTGTCTTCAGTACAGAACTAGCAGTGAGCTCAATTCATTCTTTTTATTCTTCCTCTTCTTATATCTGTTTAAAATTACTCAATTCCTTTGTTCCTTATTCTTGACGGCTTTCTTCAGCTGTATGACCCTTAAGGGTTTACGGCTTCGTTACGATAATAATAATAATAATAATAATAATAATAATAATAATAATAATAATAATAATAATAATAACGATAATAATAATAATAATAATAATAATAATAATAATAATAATAATAATAATAATAATAATAATAATAATAATAATAATAATAATCTGTATTTCTACATGATACAACTTATACAGACCATAGCTGACATCAATGACATGCTACTATATAAAAATTCCATGGTTATGCTGAGCAATTCCCGCAAATTAGGTCAATTTTTGTCCCCAGGATGCGACTCACATCAGCCGGCTAAGAACATAAAAAAAGGAGGGACACTGCAGTAGGCCTGTTGGCCCATACTAGGCCTAAGGTAGGCCTGAGACTCGAGTAGTGGTTCTGTCGTGTCGTGTCGTGTAGGGGCTCCAGCGCTTTACCGACGGCTTTCTTCGTACGCTGGCGTTCGTTTAATACGGCTTATAAAGAATTTATTCCGTTGCATACTCTCTCAGGCCTTGACTATATTTCAAAATATACAAAGTTGAAGGATATATCCACACTGTCACCCATCCAGTCACTGGCCAGTCACTGCCGTGTTTAACATGAGTGACAGTAAAATACATCATGTCAGCCATTTTTTTTATTACAACTAGCAAAAAAAAAAATGTATATATCCAGGCCTTAATTCAGCTCGATAAAATATCCAACACCTGCAATGAACACCTTTAAACACCAGCAGCAGCAGCAGCAACACACATGTTTCGTGTGTTCTCTAGACACTTGTCCTCCCCCCCCCCTCAGAAAAAAAAATATGTAGGTTTATGTAGGTACAGTATCAGTATTTTCCCTGCAGTGTGTATGTCTACGTCTGTGTATATATTTATATTTCCTTGTGTGTATGTCTAAGCCAGTGCTTATATACATCCCTGTGTATATATGTCGTGCCGAATAGGTAAAACTGGTCAATTAACAAGAACTCATTTAAAATTAAGTCCTTTCTAAAAATTTCTCTTATACGCTTAAATATATTTTTTTTTCATTTATGTTAATGTAAAAAAATAATAATTTTGTACCAAAAGAACCTTAGAAAACTTACCTAACCTTATTATAAGAAGCGCATTTTAATTTAGCCTAATTAAACTAAATATATTTTAGATAAGTTTACAATAATTTAATAATAAACAAACACAATTAAATATATTGTTTTCGTTAAGTTCAATATGATTTTTGCGAAATTATTTCATACACAAATTTACGCTTGTCTTATTCGGCTAGAGGAGCGTTGCTTTTTAAGCCAAAATCGCAAGTTTTACCTGTTCGGCACGACATATACGTCTGAGTCCCTCTGTATATGTCTAAAGTCCTGTGGATATGTCTAAAGTCCTGTGGATATCTCTAAAGCCCTGTGTATATGTCTAAAGCCCTGTGCATATGTCTAAAGCCCTGTGGATATGTCTAATACCCTGTGGATACGTCTAACTCCCTGTGTATATATCTAAATCCCTATGTATATGTTTAGCTTCCTGTATATATGTCTAAATCCCAGCGAATATCTAAATCTCAGTGTACATGTCTAAATCCCACTGTATAGGTCTAAACACATTGATTTAGACATACACAATCATTTAGATACACACATACACAGGAACTTAAGTATATCCAAATCCCCGTATATATGTCTAAGTCTCAGTATATACGCTAGTGTTTGTAGCAACGCCACCTGTTAATCTCACATCAGAACTGACAGTTGAAAAAAAAAAAATACTGATGTCG
Organism: Cherax destructor; assembly: GCA_009830355.1. Lineage (NCBI taxonomy): Eukaryota > Metazoa > Arthropoda > Malacostraca > Decapoda > Parastacidae > Cherax > Cherax destructor. Next base: position 209,371 of record WNWK01001990.1, on the reverse strand, counting down.
ATCTAGTTTAATAACTCCTATGGTAATTTGCACGTTAAATGGAACCCCTTCGGCCATACGTCCGATCCATAGCGGCTTTCCACAGCTCGTTTGCCGCTGCAATATGGATAGATATGGATAGATATATGTGTGGGAGGCTGGGATGAGTGGTGAGTTAAGGGGGAACTATGGTATTATCTGACTGTGATCTGGGGGGCTGTTTGGAGTTGAATGGTTGACTGATAGTATTTGTGTTTATGCTACTGGTGGTGCTACTGGTGGTGCTACTTGTGATACTGGCACTAAGAATAATTAACAATAATAATAATAATTATATTATTATTAGTAGTAGTAGTAATAGTAGTAATAGTGGTGGTGGTCGTAGTAGTAGTAGATGTAGCAGTACTAGTACTAGCAGTAGTAGTGGTAGTAACACTACTATTACTACTAGTAGTAGTAGTAGCAGTAGTGGTAGTAGTAGAAGTGATAATAGTAGTAGTAGCAGTGGTAGTAGCAGTAGTAGTCGTAGCAGTGGTAGTAGCAGTAGTAGTCGTAGCAGTGGTAGTAGTAGTGGTTGTAGTAGTAGCATCAGTGGTAGTAGTAGTAGTAGTAGCATCAGTGGTAGTAGTAGTAGTAGTAGTGGTGGTAGTAGTAGTAGCAGTGGTAGTAGCAGTAGTAGTCGTAGCAGTGGTAGTAGTAGTGGTTGTAGTAGTAGTAATGGTGGTTAGTAGTAGTAGTAGTGGTGGTTAGTGGTATTAGTAGTACTACTACTATTACTACTAGTAGTAGTAGTAATTAACATCTCCCTCTCTGAAACATCTTTTAACCATAGATTTCAGTTCAACACACACACACACACACACACGCTCCATCAACCTCCGGATTTAAACCCAGAAAAAATAAGTAAGCCAGACACAGAATACACGATATATGGGCGAGAAGAGGAAGAGGAACGAGGAATAGGGATGGACAACTGGGGGTGGGGGATAGAGAGGATAGAAGGGACTCCTCGTCCAACGGCCCCAGAGAGAAGTTAATCCATCTTTTCTATCCATTGTGGGACCTTCTTCTTGTTTTCAACCGAGGTCGTGATGTCAACAAAGCCAGCAGTGATTTTAACCCCGGGTCGTGCAGCGGTGGTGCCCCTCTCTGCCTCCCGCCGCTCAATAACCCGTTTCTAGTGGAGGAAAATGGTGCAAAAATTCCGCTTTTGTGACTTGATGATGGCCTACTCTCTGGGCGAAACGTCGTCAGTAAAAACTCCCATCACACTGCATTAATATATCTTTTTATTATTATTCTCTCCAACACCCCCCTTACCTTTTTTTTTAAATGCCTTTCTCCCATTTTCTTAGAGTTTTATGAAGACTTTCTGCCATTCGTTATGAGGGGAAAAACATTTTTTTTTGTCACCAAGAATTACGTTTTATAAATGAGTTATGGTTTGCAATGGTGGCATCTATCTATCTATCATCATCGTCTGCGACAGCTGGCTGATAAATAGAGGCGATAGACCAAGTTCGTTTGTGTTTTTTGACATAGCATTGAACGTTGCTTTCTGAACGCTTCTAGCTTCTTTTACACTCTTCTTAATTTTAAATTCGGTTAGATTAGGTTGGGTGAGGTTAAGTTAGGTTAGGTTAAATCAAGTTAGGTTCGGTTACGTTAGATTAGGCTAAGTTAGGTTAGGTTACATTAAGTTAGGTTAGGTTAGCTTAGGTTAGGTTTGGTTAGGTTAAGTTAGGTTAGGTTAGGTTTCAAAGTTAGGTTAGGTTAGGTTTCGAAGTTAGGTTGGGTTTGGTTAGGTTAGGTTTGGTTAGGTTAAGTTAAGTTAGGTTAGATTTCAAAGTAATGACTGACACCTCTGGAACAAAGTTGTATATTAGACTACAATTGCTTTACTTACTTACCTCCCTACCTCTAATAACTTAGCTTGTAAATGAGCTGAGGCAAGATAACGGCTCTTATTCTGTAGACCTGCTAGTGCTCCTAGTACTATTACTGCTGCTGCTACTACTACAACTACTACTACTACTACAACTACTATTTTCTGCTGATATTACTATTACTGTTGCTACTGCTACTACTATTTATATTACTATTACTCTTGCTGCTGCTGCTACTTGTACTATTATTACTGCTCCTAGTGCTAGTGCTGATATTGCAGCTGTTGCTACTACTATTGCTGTTACCACTACTACTACCGCTGCCACTGCTGCTACCACTGCTGCTACCTTTGCTGCTACCACTGCTGCTACCTCTACTGCTACCACTGCTGCTACCTCTACTGCTACCACTGCTGCTACCTCTGCTGCTGCTACTGCTGCTACCACTACTGCTACCACTGCTGCTACCACTGCTGCTACCACTACTGCTACCACTGTTGTTACCACTACTGCTACCACTACTGCTACCACTACTGCTACCACTGCTGTTACCACTGTTGTTACCACTACTGCTACCACTGCTGTTACCACTGTTGTTACCACTACTGCTACCTCTGCTGCTGCTACTGCTGCTACCACTACTGCTACCACTGCTGCTACCACTACTGCTACCACTACTGCTACCACTGCTGCTACCACTACTGCTACCACTGCTGCTACCACTACTGCTACCACTGTTGTTACCACTACTGCTACCACTGCTGCTACTACTGCTGTTACCACTGCTGCTGTCACTGCTGCTACCACTACTGCTACCACTGCTGCTACCACTACTGCTACCACTGCTGCTACCACTGCTGCTACCACTGCTGCTACCACTACTGCTACCACTGCTGCTACCACTGCTGCTACCACTGCCGCTACCACGTCCCTTGCTTCTTCGTGTGTATCAGGGAGAGCATCGATAATATCTGCTGTGAGTGCTGGTGACAACAACCTCTGGAGTGAGGCAGGGCACCACCATTGTCAGGTAGGGTAGACGCTGCATTCACCAGTTTTGCTAATGAATTCCTCGTGTTTTCCGATTACTGAGCACGTTAAGGAGTTCCAATAGCATTACGGAGCGCCTTGGGGGCTTAAACGAACCCGAGGCTGCAGTGGAAATGGGCTTGAAAACCTTCCTGCGGAAGGGCTGTTTTGAATTTGGATTTGGAAGGGTGTGGGTTGCGTCTGTGGTGCTCCTGGATAACAAAGCGTGTCTCTTTGACAAGGATAATGGTGGAGTCACGTGACGAATCCAATATGGCGGAGGTGATTAATGGGTGTAAGCACGTGTGGGTTTATTGACACTTCTAACAAGGCTCCAAGTGGGAAGTCCCTTCCTCCCACACCCAGGCTAAAGTAGGACCAGTTGGGATATCCCTTCCTCCCACACCCAGACTCCGCCAGCACCAGTGGGATGTCCCTCACACACTTGCACTACCACATGTAATCCACGATACCCATTAATCCAGCTATGTAATCGCCCGTCACGTGAACTGAATCTTGCACAAATTGCTCCTCTTTGCTAGAAAGCAGCAGTATGTCTGCTAGTTATTGGTATTTACTGCCCAGGACGTTTATTCAAGCTTCCTGAATGACATTATTCACGCTTCCCGGCCTTCATATGAAAATTTCATAGATGAGATAAACACAGCGTGATTGGCTGACTGCTCGAGCGTTCTGGCTTTCCATTCGTCAGTTCCTCGCGACGTCACGATCCAGATGAGACTACTTATCGGGTGCCACTGTATGACTGGCTGGTATCGGTAATCGTCCAGTGTGAGCTAATCGGCTGTGTGTACGTCTGTGTGTACATCTGTGTGTACGTCTCTGTGTGTGTGATGATTTTCCGGAAAAGTTCCCATCTGTAAATATTTAAGCAATATTCCCAGAATCATTTGTAGAAAGCGATTAATTAAAGGACAGCAGACAGCTGTGGGTGGAGGGGCTGTCAGTGGCTCTCACTCACTAACACAATAATTGGAGTATTTTGATAACATTTTTATTTTTCTGGGATGTTTTTATCGTCTTGAAAAAAAAATATATATGATAAAAAAAAAAAACAATAATTTTGTCTTCTCACAATAATATTCTTTATTTTATCAAAGATCTTTCTCCCTATTTATGTATATACAGACATATACACTGGGGACGAAGGATACATTGAAGGAGAGATGTCTCTCTCAGTGTATATACACTGAGAGGTGTATGTCTCTCAGTGTATATACACTGGTAGTTTACATTAATCCCTATTTTAAACATTAAAGTATTTTTGAATTGTGGTGCACAGGTGATATGCAACTATGTAATAGATAGACTTGAAACCCCACTAACCATCCAAATAACCGGAGGAAAAAAAACAGATAGGAGGCACAAAAGATGATTGAAAAAAAAACATCCACACTACGAGGGAAGAAATAAAGACCAAAAAGTCACAATACGAGAGACTGAAACGTATGGGGACGTTTCGGTCAGTCTTCAATCATTCACTAGTCCCATCAAAAGCACTGGAATCCGACACTGCATCGTCTTGGATTCCGAAGGAAGAAGCTGAAGCCCCTTGTAAACCACTAACAAAATAATCATCAACAACTCACTGACTGTGAAAAAAACTGCTAAGGAAACTATGAGAAAGGAGAACGTAGTCCTGTCATTCAGTGGAAGAGACAGGAAAATGATCCACTTACACACTTGCGGTCTTAGCTTCTATATTAGATCTAAGGTACTGGAGAGGACACATGGGGCAGAATGACAGAGAATCTTGATCACAATTAGATTTTGCCGTCAAAGCTGCTAGTTTATTGTGTACCTCGTGTCCATCCTGTGGATGATAGTGGCTAGTTTATTGTGTACCTCATGTCCATCCTGTGGATGGTAGTGGCTAGTTTATTGTGTACCTCGTGTCCATCCTGTGGATGGTAGTGGCTAGTTTATTGTGTACCTCATGTCCATCCTGTGGATGGTAGTGGCTAGTTTACTGTGTACCTCGTGTCCATCATGTGGATGGTAGTGGCTAGTTTATTGTGCACCTAGTGTCCATTCTGTAGACGATATGGATATGGATACACATAAGGCCTAGGAACTAGGCCTCAAAAGGGTTAACAGAAATTCATCTGTTGTTTTATCTGGTACCAGCAAATACAGAAGACCTGACCAACATGTCTGGCTGCTTATTTTCATTAATAACACAGACACTCAAAGAAGGTTCCTAAAATATATCCAGGACACATTTTAACCAGGAAAGAAATTGACGGGTGAGCTGCATTTTATTGGATGATAAGAGAGCCTTTGATACTGTATCACACCAGAGCTTTCTCCATCCAATAATAATAATAATAATAATTTGGTAAAGTGGAAGGTACTAGGGGCGTCATAGGAGAGGCTTAAGTAGTACACAGCTTTGAGAGCATACAGTAGGCGCAGATGAGTTGAGTCTATGTAAGAAAAGAGAGCGAGAGAGAGAGAGAGAGAGAGAGAGAGAGAGAGAGAGAGAGAGAGAGAGAGAGAGAGAGAGAGAGAGAGAGAGAGAGAGAGAAGATAGGGTTGAGGGTAGAATGTCCTCAGTTATAACAGCTGATTAATGGTAAACAAACAAGTCTCCCAGCTAACATGCGGTGATCACTCTGACCATTTTTTCAGTCGAATTTTTAAGTGCAGTAAGTAGGGTGTGTACTCACCTTTTGTCCTCTGTGGGGGTGGGATCGAGTTGCGGTTCCTGGCCTCTTAAAAACATGGGCTTACTGGCCCACACTAGGCAGGTCCGACCCAGTTTAGTATATTTAAAGCCACCCAAAGTTCTCCTCACCTCATTGATGGTGCCTGAGTGTTTGATCTACTCGTCTACAACTCTATTGCCAAACCTATATTTCCACACATCCTTATTTAAATCTGGGTTTTCCTATTTGTTCATCCTCTTACTGCTGCTTCTCTATCTCTTTATACAGGGCTTTATAAGTTAAGGATTTCTAACTTTATTTACAAGCTAAGAGCTGTCACCTACATCAGCTAATTTGAAAGCTTCTCTCTCTCACACACACACACTCTCTCTCTGTCTCTTACACCCAAAACATTCTTTCTCTAGAGACAGAACGCCACCGAATTCAACCCATGGTTCGTGAGTGCTGATCCATCACGTCTTCAGTCGTGAACTACGGACGACCAAGCACTTATAACCTCTCACTACAAAGTCTTGTCAGCAGCGCTGTAAGACCCACTGTGGCTTAGTTCTGATCATGATAATAATAATGACTTCTCAATTTAAACCATTCCTTGCCTAAGTTAAGCCAAACACAGACATATTATAGTGCACATAAGCCATATCAATTCCTTATTACACGAGTACATGCACCATATAATAATAATAATAATAATAATAATAATAATAATAATAATAATAATAATAATAATTATCATTATTATTATTGTTTGCAAGTTTGACGATGCCAGTTATATTAAACTGATAATCACACTGATAATGATAATTATAATAATTTTCAACCAATAATCTTTATTAAACTAAAAACGGGTAACTTACTTATTTTCAGCAGTAATAACGATAAAAAATAATGATAATCCGGGCGCCAAAGTCCCAAAGAGATAATCTCATGACCTATTGCCTACAAAATTATCAAAAATATAACTTTTAATGGGTAACTCCTTTAAAAAGCCAGTCTCTTGAGGAACGCGTCTAATCTGTCAGTAAAGTCAACATAACTCTGCTTACGTTTGCCGACTCTCCAGACGGACAGCGTCAAACAACGCACCGACATAAGGCCCGAAGCTCCGTGCAAACGATATAGCCATTTAAACCGTAGGGAAATGGAATTTTGAGTCGATTTCATCGGCTCAAGAGAGGGAATGGGAGGAGGAGGAGGTCAAATGTCGGGAGGGTCGATTTGTCAACTCATGGACAGCTGGCGATAGACAAATAGAAGAGGGACGTTGATGGTCACCTTGGCTGGTCTTTTGAGATAGATTGTGTTGGGAAGTGGAATGAATTTCTCCTACGGGGGAATTGATACCGAATTGTATGATTTATTCCGGGGAAGGCAAAAAAAATACGTATGAAATTGTATGATTTATATTTTAAGAAAGGGAGGAAAAATACGTCGAAATGTATGATTTATTCCGAAATACAACTCCAGAAAAAAAAAATATATCGATTAGTAAACAAGTCTACTCAAGATTCGGAAGAAAACATAAAAAAAAATTCAATATTCTTTATATCACAGATTTTGTAACCCAAATAACATTAATTATTACACAATAAAGTCAGTGGGACTTATTTCCATTGATGTCTGTTAATTTATATATATATATATATATATATATATATATATATATATATATATATATATATATATATATATATATATATATATATATATATATATATATATATAGAAATTATAGACCAATCAGCCAAACATCAATTGAGGGAAAATTGATGGAATCAATAGTTGTGAATGCATTTCGAAGCCTCCTCGAACGTTATAATTTACTCAATGAATCTCAACAAAATTGTGCAAAAGGAATTTCTTACCTTGAGAATTTACAATCATATTCACCACCGTATTTTAGGTGGTAGACCATGATAAAGAATACGATACTGTGTACGTGAACTTTGGTAAATCTTCTGATAGACTGCCACACAGAAGAGTGAGAAAGTAGCAGCATATAGTACATGGTACATAGTACGTGGTACATGGTACATAGTACGTGGTACATGGTACATAGTACGTGGTATATGGTACATAGTACATAGTACGTGGTACATGTTACATAGTACATAATACGTGGTACATGGTACATAGTACATAGTACGTGGTACATGGTACATAGTACATAGTACGTGGTACATGGTACATAGTACATAGTACGTGGTACATGGTACATAGTACATAGTACGTGGTACATGGTACATAGTACGTGGTACAGGAGGAGAAATTTCTCTTGGGTTAAGGCATGGTTGGTCGATAGACAACAGAGAACTTTCAGAATGAGGTCAGAATTACGACCCTAGTTGTTCACAATCTACATTTACGACATAGACGAGGGAATGAATAGCGACATAAGCTCAATGTTGACGAATGTAGGTTTGCCGATGACACTAGAATATGCCCTCAGACATTTCCTGATAATGACACTAGGGAGCTGAAGGACGACCTGGATAGGTAGATGTTGTGGTCGGAGAAGTGGCATTTGATACTCCGTGTGAGGACCACTGTATGGTTCTAATCCTAGTAGAAGAAAATAATACGATACTAACAATGTACATCTTAGTCAAACTCAATGTGAAAAAGATTTAGATCTGGTTAGAAGAAATTTAAAGTCATGACAACAGTGCATACGTGTTCCCAATAAGTTTAATGGAATTCTTGCCTTCATGTCAAGAATTATAAATAACAGGAGTCCTTAGGGCTATACTTCGACTTTATATATCTTTGGGAAGGTGTCATTTATATTCTGCTGCCCAGTCTTGGTCTCCATATTACAGAATGGACATAAATGCGCCGGAAATTATAGGGAGAAGGATGACAAAATTGACCCTTGATGGAAAAACCTCTTGTAAGACGATAGGCTGAGGGCACTGACTTGGCACTCTCTGGAAAGAGACTTAGGAGGGATATGACTGAAGTGTACAAATGGAAAACATCAATAAATAAAGGGGATATAAAAAAACCTGATAAATGATATACTTGTGCATCATTTGGGACTCTTTATTTGGGGGAACGTTCCGCCAGCCAGTGGCTTCTTCAGTCCAATACAAACAACGGCGGAAGAAGAGGAGGGGTTTGAGGTAATCAGTCCCTCAGCCTGGAGCCGATATGTTCAGTCTATCAGTCTATCACATAATAATGTTCAAGTCAACTACATAATTGTCCTCCTGGCCTCATCTTTGTCCTTCCTTGTTCTCTGCCTTTTGGTCATGGGACTGAGACCTTTCCCTGGCTTTTAAATTTCCCGTTGGGTGTTTCGTTATATAATAATATATTAGTTACCTGCTCATGTTTCTCGCATTAATGCTCGTTTTACAGCACGTTTAACACGGTTATTAACCGTCGAAATTTTTCACAAACTAGATTCTCGCTCAATAAAAGCAACAGTTACCATCACAGTGTGACCAACATGGCTATTGTTGTCCGTGAACCTTTTTTTACCCTACAAATCGCAAGTCAAATATACCTGAATGTGGGGTTTTTATATATGTATTATATCTGTCTCTGTTCCTCTTCTTTCCTTCCTTCCGCATGTTTCTCTCCGCCGTCTCTCTCTCTCTCTCTCTCTCTCTCTCTCTCTCTCTCTCTCTCTCTTCTCTCTCTCTCTCTCTCTCTCTCTCTCTCTCTCTCTCTCTCTCTCTCTCTTTCTCTCTCTCTCTCTGTACACAGGATTTTACAAGGTTTAAAAGGTTCCTAACTTTATTTACAAGCTAGGAGCTGTAACTTACATTCTCTCTCTCTCTCTCTCTCTCTCTCTCTCTCTCCTCTCTCTCTCTCTCTCTCTCTCTCTTGCCCCCTCTGCCTCCTCTCTGCCGGGTCTGCCAATCGGCAACTCTATCTTTATCCACCTATTGACTGCCGGCTTAACTGCCAATTTAGCTGCAAGAGATACATACTGAGTCTTGTTTACAAATGGCCGCAGCGGCTCCGAGCCTGGGGACCACACGGTCACCCTTCATAAGGCTAACCACCATTAAGCCCACGTCTTTCTTACGCTCAAATGATCGACACATAATTACTCCCATTCACTCTACAAAGCTTAAAGCTGCGTCTGGAAGCTTGTGAAGCTGGTCCAGGACCTATCAGGCCCAGATCAAATCTACTCTGGCTCACTGAAACGAGTTTCCTGTCAAATTTGGTACGTATTTTGAGGCTAATGTTATCTTTTTGCTTTTAACTAGCCGCCGGGGGGTACACGCCCCCCCTGACCCCCGCCAGTTAAACTATTCTCAAAAAGCTTTTTAAAAAAAAACATCGCTGTTTAATTTGTATGTAAAACCCAATTCGGTGGTACACAAGTCATGGGTTAATTTATGAAATCGGTAGGGGTTCTATGGCTCATATGAATTTAGCACTTCACAGTGACTATAATAATTTAAAAAATACTTAGGGTTCAATTTCAAATTTATATATAAGGAATAGAATCTATTGAATAGATAACAATTATCAAAATCTATATTATTCTAATTATTATTATTATTATTATTGGAAGGCTTCAAACAAGCATGGGTCACTCAGCACCTGTAGAATGGAAGGTAACCAGGTTTAATCCAAGGAAGGGAAGGCCAGCTCCAGTACCTTGGAGGAAGAGTGCCTGACTGGTTAGTCAGGCAGGAATCTTGTGTCCTCGTAAAGGAAGTGTGGCAGTGACGGCACTCCTACGGCACTGCTCTCAGCGCCAGTGACAGTTCCAAGATTCCTGACGGAGTATCGAACCTCCACTGCTATTTCCGGCGAATAATCCATACGGCTTTAGCGCTCCACATAAATGAAAATCTCCGGTCCATCTTAGGATGAAAGTCTTTGGTCCATCTTATGATGAAAGTCTTCGGTCCATCTTATGATGAAAGTCTTTGGTCCATCTTATGATGAAAGTCTTTGGTCCATCTTATGATGAAAGTCTTTGGTCCATCTTATGATGAAAGTCTTTGGTCCATCTTATGATGAAAGTCTTCGGTCCATCTTATGATGAAAGTCTTTGGTCCATCTTATGATGAAAGTCTTTGGTCCATCTTATGATGAAAGTCTTTGGTCCATCTTATGATGAAAGTCTTTGGTCCATCTTATGATGAAAGTCTTTGGTCCATCTTATGATGAAAGTCTTTGGTCCATGAGAGAACGAATCCTTCAAATGGGCAGAAATCTGCAAATAAATGTGAAATATATAAATGAAATAAGCCCCTCCCCCAAAAAAATGAAGATAGAAGATAGAACGAGGAAGATAGAAGGGTAGAATGCGTGGATGACTCAAACGAAATGATGATGAGTGACAGATGAGGGAAGGGGAGAGAGGGAGGGGAAGGCTGGGGAGGATGGAAGGGAGAGAAGAGAGGAGGGAGAGAGGGAGGTAGAACAGGAGAGGCTAGTGGTTACCTGATCATTTATGTCAACATGATACTTGTATGAGGTCCCCTCCCTCCTCTCTCTCTCCCTCTCTCTCTCTCTCTCTCTCTCTCTCTCTCTCTCTCTCTCTCTCTCTCTCTCTCTCTCTCTCTCTCTAACAAGAGAGATTCCGCAAGAAACTATTTTAGGACCAGTACAGTTTATAGGATATACGAGATGGGATTGAGTCAATTATGTCCCTGTTTACCGATGACGTGAGACTAATGAGGAGAATAACACCAGATGAGGACAAACTGAAAAATTAGCGTGAACTACACGGGTGTTTTTTAGGTAAAGTGTCCCTTCAAGGCACAGAGGATCGACCCACACGGAGTTGGAGTTTCGTAAAATGGATATCACCAGCGTCCATCATTACCTCAAGCTTCCAACCTACTCTCCGTCACGCTTGGCATGATCTCGCAAATCCCTCTATTACAAACCATCAAAAATATATTTTATGAAATACAAAAAATGAAAATAAGGTGTTATTTCATAATCATTCTATTGGTAACTTGTTACCAGCTTAATGCCCCTGGTGAACAACCTTGTGGTCACCGCATGGTAGACGTTGTTCCTTGGCGAGCCACCAGTGGTGAACACCTTCGAGGTGGATACAAGGGAGACGGCGTCCTGGAGCAAGTCAGTGGACACAAGGAAGACGGATTCCTGGTGCAAGCCAGTGAATACCTTCGTGGTGGATACAAGGGAGACGGTGTCCTGGAGCAAGTCAGTGGACACAAGGAAGACGGATTCCTGGTGCAAGCCAGTGAATACCTTCGTGGTGGATACAAGGGAGACGGTGTCCTGGAGCAAGCCAGTGGATACAAGGGAGACGGTGTCCTGGAGCAAGCCGGTGGATACCATGATAATATATGGGAAGACGACCTAGGGGACGAGGTCAGTATTGACCTGGACGCTGATCTTCCCGGGAGTGAAGAGGAACATCACGACGAGGTCCTTGCAGCTAAAAATTATGAGCTCCTTGCTCTGAAGGCAGAAAAACATACTCTCGAAGATGCTCTGAAGGCGGAGAAGTCGTACAGAGAGGAGCTTGAAAGGTCCCTGATGGCTGAAAAGGAACACAAGGCGGTTTTGGAAAATGCCTGGAACACAGAGAAGGCGTACAGAGAAGAGCTGGAAAAGACTATGAAAGATGAAATGGAGTTCAGGGAGAGTTTAGAGACACAGATGGTGTACAAGGAAAGGCAAGAAATAGGTATGACATATGACAAGCTCTCAAGGAAAAAGTTAGCAAGTATTCTCAAGGATGAATTGGTGTATAGCCAAAAGCTAGAAGGCTACAACAAAGATCTCAAAAGTATCTTGGCTAAAAAAGAGCAGCATATTAAAATACTCAAGAAGAGCAATGAGCTGCTGAAAAATACGGTAAAATACGGTGAATCGTGTTGTAAATTCCTGCCAATTCTGACCCAGGAACTGACTGTGTGTAAAAATGAGAAGGATTGGGAAGACGAAAGAAATATGGAGTTGTTTGAAGACCTCAAGGGTATGTTAAATGAAGTAAAAGTAGAGGCTGTCTCGATTAATGAGGCATTCGAGGTAAAAAGCAAAATATACAATAGCCTGGTTGTTATCCATAGGCATGTCAAAAGTCACTCTAACACTCTGCAAAGGCAAGTGTCGGTATGTGATTACGCTTTCGAAGATCTCCTTAGAGAATATAATAAATTGTCTGACTACCTCGGGAGTGCTTATAAACAGCTTAGCCTGGAGCGTCGTAAGTCTCAGCTTGTAAAAATGGAAGACGACGAAGTTCGACAGAAGCTGGTAGCAGCCAGTCAACGTCTCCTATATAATATTAAAATTATGGAGCAAAAAAATGTTGCTCTTAAGGAAATAATAAGCAACCAGGGTAGGAATATAAGCGAAGTGAATTCTTTGCTACAACGAGAAAAACTCCAGCATTTCTACTCTCGTTTACGGCTTAAAATAATGATTCATAGTCATAAGCAAGGAGAGGGAAGTTGGAGGAACCACTTGGGTTTTAGCTCCACTGCTTCATGTGTATTGCTTTGCTCGATCCTGGCTTGTCGTTTACTAATTCCCCCACTGAGAAATTGTCTCTGCCGTCAGTGACATGATCGTGTGGTAACTATGCCGCTAACACGAATGATTCACAGCATGAAAGAACGCACGAACTGACACGAAGGAACGCACGGACTGTCACGAAGTCGGGGAGAAAATCATCAGAGTGGTGGATTAGATTAGATTTTGCCACCGAAGTGGCTAGTTTATTGTGCACCCCATATCCATCCTGTGCACGGTAGCGCAAGAGCATTTCACTTATCTATTATTATTATTATTAATTATTATTATTATTATTATTATTATTATTATTAATCAAAAGAAGCGCTAAACCACAGGGGTCATTATATTGTCTATCTCTATATTCCTCAATAAGTGCACAATTAAGCACATAGTGTTCAAGACGGTGACCATATGCTTTTAGTTAGTTTAATATCTTTATTATGCACTCCATAACCATCCTGTGGGCGGTAGTCACCCCATACCCATCCTGTGAGCGGTAGTCAAAAGATTACAGAGGTACATAATGGGTACAGGGACTGGACCCCAAAGTTTTTATAGCTGAGCAAGTTACAAAGGTAATGAACTAACAAGCTAGAAAGGTAATGAACTGAAAAGTTACAAAATGAACTCACAAGTTGCAAAGGTAATGAACTCACAAGTTACAAAGGTAATGAACTCACAAGTTACAAAGGTAATGAACTAATAAGTTACAAAGGTAATGAACTCACAAGTTAAAGGTAATGAACTCACAAGTTACAAAGGTAATGAACTCACAAGTTACAAAGGTAATGAACTCACAAGTTACAAAGGTAATGAACTCACAAGTTACAAAGGTAATGAACTCACAAGTTACAAAGGTAATGAACTCACAAGTTACAAAGGTAATGAACTCACAAGCTACAAAGGTGTAATGAACTCACAAGTTACAAAGGTAATGAAACATGTAAGTAAACTTACTTACGTTTATACATGGTTACAATCATGAACAAATTATAAAGTAATGAGCAATTCACTAGTCTACACCCGGTCACAACTGTAATGAGTTCTTGGTGCAAATTTTAATTGTTGGGTCACACACACACACACATACATACACACACACACACACGTTCAAGACACTGTACACCGTGTACGTCAGGCCCATACTAGAGTATGCAGCACCAGTCTGGAACCCAAACCTGGTCAAGCACGTCAAGAAATTAGAGAAAGTGCAAAGGTTTGCGACAAGGCTAGTTCCACAGCTCAGGGGAATGCCATATGAAGAAAGGTTGAGGGAAATAGGACTAACGACCACAGGGGTTAGGGCTGGCCAAGCTCACGATCTTTCCCTTCTTATGACAATAGATACTATTCCTATCACTATTGACAAGCATCATTCTCTTAATTCTTGTAGTGGTACTGTCATTTTAATTTTTTGACGATTTAAGGCATTTTCAAGGAATTTTTGAAAAACTTGGTGTGTAAGCATCATATAGTGAGGGTAAGCCCTGGCAGGGTGCTGGTTGGTGTGTAAGTATGAGTTAGAGGAGACATGATAACGACATAGAAAATACTGCGGGGAATCGACAAGGTAGATAGTGACAGGATGTGTTCCAGAGAGGAAACACACAAACAAGGGGACACAACTGGAAGCTGAAGACTCAGATGAGTCAAAGGGATGTTAGGAAGCAATTATCCAGCCATAGAGTAGTTAGGAAGTGGAACAGTCTAGCGAACGATATAGTGGAGGCGGGAACCATACATAGTTTTAAGACAAGGTATGATAAAGCTCATGGAGCAGGGAGAGCAGAGACCCAGTAGCGGACAACGAAGAGGCGGGGCCAGGAGCTGAGTCTCGACCCCTGCAACCACAATTAGGTGAGTACACGCACATACAACAGGCCGTTTTTAATCGACAGAATGCTTGAACTGACCAGTGATGGTCTGGTGGAGGTTACCTGTATTCTCTTCCAGAGTTCCCAGACTACACCCGTGTTTTCTTGTCCTCTCGCCAGAGTACCATTCACCTGCCATTGCTGGGATACTTGGACCTGCTCGTCACCACTCCCCTCTTCTGTGTCGTAGCCCTGGAAAGGGCAGTGAACGTCCAGAGTTAGGGTCAGTTTGGGTGTTTAACGGGAAAATATTCAGGGATTTCTAAAGCTGCATAATCATTGCAACGTCTGCAACAACTTGGTATTTTTGTAGAATAAGAAGTTACCCCCAGCCAGTGACTTTATAAATTCAATATTAGAGACGATATGCAAAGGATTCATCAAGACTAAGGTGCTGAAGACTGGATTCCAGACTGAGGGACTGATTACCTTATCTTCTACCGTAAGGTCGAGAGATAGATTACCTCACCTTCTACTGTCTTTTGTATATAGATCTGTAAGATCAGAGACTGATTATCTCATTTCATATTATATATATATATATATATATATATATATATATATATATATATATATATATTATATATATATATATATATATATATATATATATATATATATATATAAACTACATAACGATTTCATATCTTAATGGGCCACTCTTCGTGTGATTCCTGTGCCTTTCAGAAAAATTCCAAGATGTTTGTGGCTGCTAAACACACACGGTCTTTCTTACTCTCTCTGGTTAGTTAAATTCACTCAAGATTGTGACAGAACAATCAATCAGCTTTACTAAAATAGTTTGGGTTGGGCAAATATCCTGTTAGCGGGTCCTTACCTGCCTAGTATGGGCCAACAGGCCTGCTGCAGTGTTCCTCCTTTCTTATGTTCTTAAATATAGAAGAAAACCACCTAATTTTTTGAAAAAGAAAACGAATTTAGGGGTAGACATTTTTAAAGATTAAATATATAACATCCGCAACCAGTACATGATACAACTTATACAGACCATAGCTGACATCAATGACATACTACTATATAGAAAATCCTTGTTATGCTGAGCATTTCGGGCAAATTAAGTCAATTTTGTCCCAGGATGCGACCCACACCAGTTGAGTAACACCCAGGTACCTATTTTACTGATGAGTGAATATTGGACAGCAGGTGTCTTAAAAACAAGTCCTAATGTTTCCAGCTGTACCGGAGATCGAACAACGGACCTCAGTGTGTGAGCTGAGTGCGCTACTAATCGAGCTACGGGATACCTATAAGCCTTTGTATAGTGGCTGCCTCCGTAAGTTACTTTATCTGACTTTTTTGGCTGGTAAAGCTCTCGCTTCACACGCGGAGGGCCCGGGTTCGATTCCCGGCGGGGTGAAAACATTTCGACACGTTTCCTTACCCCTCTTGTCATGTTCACCTAGCAGCAAATAGGTACCTGGGTGTTAGTCGACTAGTGTGGGTCGCATCCTGGGGGACAAGATTAAGGACCCCAATGGAAATAAGACAGACAGTCCTCGATGACGCACTGACTTTCTTGGGTTATCCTGGGTGGCTAACCCTCCGGGGTTAAAAATCCGAACGAAATCTTATCTTATCTTAAAATTTACTTTCGCTCATAACACGAGAATGACTTATCCGACCGGCTTCAAACATTCAACGCTTGTGTATGGTAACTAGGGAAGTTCCTTGGGAGAATTGTCTCCTGGTTTTGCGTTTTATCCTTGATTAAAATACGACAGTTGTGAACGACGTCAGCCTTAATGGCTGACATCTGAAATGTGGTTGCAGGGGTCGATTTATAGCTCCTGGCCCCGCCTCTTCAGTGGTCGCTACTAGGTCCTCCTCCATGAGCTGTAGGGGATATTTTTTTTTTGGGGGGGGTTGGGATCCTTTATTTTCACTGCGTCTCTGTATTCCCACTGCAGTGCCTGTATTTCCATTGCAATCCTTGTATTTCTATTACAGTCCTTGTATTTCCATTGCAACCCCTGATTTTCACTTCATTCCCTGTATATTCATTGCAATCCCTCTATTATCATTGTAGTCCCTCATTATTATTGCAGCCCCTCTATTATCATTGTAGTCCCTCTATTATCTTGCAGCCCCTCTATTATCATTGTAGTCCCTCTATTACCATTGCAACCCCTCTATTCTCATTGCAATCCCTCTATTATCATCGCAGTGGGCCGGTGGCCTGGTGGCTAAAGCTCTCGCTTCACACACGGAGGGCCCGGGTTCGATTTCCGGCGAGGTGGAAACATTTCGACGTGTTTCCTTACACCTGTTGTCATGTTCACCTAGCAGCAAATAGGTACCTGTGTGTTAGTCGACTGGTGTGGGTCGCATCCTGGGGGACAAGATTGAGGAACCCTATGGAAATAAGACAGACAGTCCTCGATGACGCACTGACTTTCTTGGGTTATCCTGGGTGGCTAACCCTCCGGGGTTAAAAATCCGAAGAAAATCTTATTTTATCATTGTAGTCCTCTATTATCATTGCAGCCCCTCTATTATCATTGCAGCCCCTCTATTATCATTGCAGCCCCTCTATTATCATTGCAGCCCCTCTATTATCATTGCAGCCCCTCTATTATCATTGCAGCCCCTCTATTATCATTGCAGCCCCTCTATTATCATTGCAACCCTTCTATTATCATTGCAGCCCCTCTATTGTCATTGCAGCCCCTCTATTATCATTACAACCCCTCTATTATCATTGCAGCCCCTCTATTTCCATAATAATCTCTACGTCGCTCAAACATTTTGAGTGCACATGAAGGCTGACACTGTTGCCAGACACGACCAAAGTCTCCACCTTGAGAGTTTACTCTGAAGGTGTCTGCCAGGACTGGATTCTTAATATGAGGAAGGAGCTTGGTATTACTAGTATCAGTGATAGGATTGTTGAGATTAACACTGTACTTGGTATTAGAATGTTAAGAAATGAACCAGACACTGTCACAATGAATCTTACTAAATGTCTAGAAGTAAATACTCACAGATCTAAATGGATTGTGAAAACATGCAATTACATTAAGTTTTACAACCTGCATGAATTGTATCACTGTAGGCAACAAGAGCATTTCACCCCTCCATGGAAGATGTGTTCATTTAATATCACATACCTGCAAGTCCCTCCCAAGAAGCTCATTGCTAGTAATCCCTTCCTTAAATCACTTGTTAAAGCAACTGCTCAAGAAGAAATTTATCGCCTAGCTGGCAGTAATAAGTTATCTCAAGTTATATACACTGATGGATCTAAACAGGAGTCTTCTGGCAGGGCTGCATCTGCTCTGGTTGCCACCTCCCTAGTTAAGAACAATAGCAACTTTGTTGAACTAGGCATAAGAATTAACAACTGGGCGTCTACACTGCAAACTGAATTGTTTGCAATCCTTATGGCACTAAAGCTAACTTATGACACTGAGCTTGACTCTATCATCATTACTGATTCTATGTCATCATTGAAGGCTCTTGACTCATATAATGACTCTAACAGCATGCTCATTGGAGAAGCCAGGTATAGATACTCAAAAATCCGGGACAAAGGAATTAAAGTACATTTGCTATGGATTCCGTCACACATTGGATTGCTCCTTCATGATAAAGTTGATATGTTAGCCAAGAAGAGCACCCATAAGGAGAATGTAGAATATAACTTTGGTATATCTGTGTCTAGCATTAGGAATAATATTAGGAGAGAAATAAATAATGAAAATGATAGCTATAGGAATGCAGTTAGAAGCCTGAGTAGATCTATAACCCACTATGATAACATGAATGTAGATAAGTATGTTTATGGAGCAACTTGCAATGTGAACAGACTGACTGATGTTGTAGTGGCCAGGCTTAGGCTTGGCTACAAGTACTGACTGATGTTGTAGTGGCCAGGCTTAGGCTTGGCTACAAGTACTTCTGGCAGTTTGGGAGATACACAGATGATGATCAAACTAAATGCAAATTATGTGATCAGGCATATGGTCACTGTCTTGAACACTATGTGCTTAATTGTCCACTTATTGAGGAATATAGAGATAGACAATATAATAACCTATGTGACATGTCAAGATATCTTATTCATGAAATAAGATACCATTTGTACTAAGCAAATTTCCTAAATTTGCTTGTAACAGATAATTGAAATGTAGATATAAACCCAAATGTACAATTGTTAACCCCTTTGGGGCCTAGTGCCTAGGCCTTTTGTGTATCCATATGCTCTTGCGCTACCGTCCACAGGATGGATATGGGGTGCACAATAAACTAGCCACTTCGGTGGCAAAATCTCTAGGACTGGATTATGGCTGGTGAGAGGCTTTTGTATTGGACTGATGAAGCCACTGTGTGGCGAAACGTTTCTATAATAATGATACCCAAGTGTTGCACGTGTGTCTAATTTATCAACTTGTTATACACACACAACCCGCACATAGAAGAGAGGAGCTTACGACGACGTTTCGGTCCGACTTGGAGTTCAGTTTGATATCTTTATTATGCACCCCATACCCATCCTGTGGGCGGTAGTCAAAAGATTACAGAGGTACATAATGGGTCCAGGGACTGGACCCCAAAGTTTTGATAGCTGAGCAAGTTACAAAGGTAATGAACTAACAAGCTAGAAAGGTAATGAACTCACAAGTTACATCATGCTTGAAGATCATTCTTCTCTGTTCTGGACTCATGAAGCCAGTGTAGGCGAAACGTTTCCTCAATAAAGATACCCAAGTGTTGCATGTGTATCTAATTTATCATCAGTCTTAATGTTCAAGTGTCCTTTGCCACAGTTTGTCGACGTCACCATACCATTTCCAACAAAAACGTATATAAATAACGTGCTGAAATGTTTAACCAGGACAGCAGCAATAAGTTCATATTGAAAAAAGTTAGATTTATTAAGGATAGATGGAAGAACTGGTATGTCAAAAGAGTTGTGAATGAGTAGAACAAACTCAAGATAGTCATTGAAGCGAGAACTTTGCGCAGGTTTAAAAGTAGGTTTGACAAGTACATTAATAGGTGTGGATGGGTAAGTAAGTAAGTAAGTAAGTTTATTCAGGTATACACAAATACATTTACATAGATTATCATACATAGCAGCATATGTGTAGAGAACCTAGGATAACCCAAAACGTCAGACAGGACACAAATGCAACTAATGTGACATTTTATTGTGGCAACATTTCGCTCTCCAGGAGCTTTATCAAGCAGTTACAAACAATACATGGCTTGCATGTGTATATCAAGCATCTATTATTATTGTTATTATTATTATTATTATTATTATTATTATTATTAAGAAGGTGGTGTAGTGGAGGTGGTAACACTGTGGCATCATAACACTGGCGGTGTGAATTCTCACTCTCTCATCTTCCTTTGTTATTTTAGCCATTTTTTTTATGTGTTTGAGTAAGTTTAACAGTTGATGAGGTTATGTAGTTACCGTAACACCGGGTAGTTAGTGAATAATTGGCCTGGCGTGTGTGAGATAGGTGGTTTTAGGAGTTTTATTTTTTGATGGGACGAGGCATCAGTGGACACTCGTCGTTAGTTCAGATTTCCTCCCCCCCCAAAAAGTAAATAAAATGCCCATTAAGGATGCCTTGAAATAAAACATTGTATCAATCACATCTGCTAGGAAAATGACAGGATGGATAATGAAAACCTTCAAAACCAGGGATGCCAAGCCCATGATGACACTCTTCAGGTCGCTTGTTCTATCTAGGCTGGAATATTGCTGCACACTAACTGCACCTTTCAAGGCGGGTGAAATTGCTGACCTAGAAAATGTACAGAGAACCTTCACAGCACGCATAACTGTGATAAAACACCTCAATTACTGGGAACGCTTGAAGTTCCTAAACCTGTACTCCCTGGAATGTAGGCGGGAGAGATACATAATCATATACACTTGGAAAATCCTAGAGGGATTAGTACCAAACTTGCACACGAAAATCACTCCCTATGAAAGCAAAAGACTCGGCAGACGATGCACCATCCCCCCAATGAAAAGCAGGGGTGCCACTAACACGATAAGAGACGACACAATAAGTGTCAGGGGCCCAAGACTGTTCAACTGCCTCCCAGCATACATAAGGGGGATTACCAATAGTTCCCTGGCTGTCTTCAAGCAGGCACTGGACAGGCTCCCAAAGTCAGTACCTGACCAGCCGGGCTGTGGTTCATACATTGGGTTGCATGCGGCCAACAGTAACAGCCTGGTTGATCAGGCCCTGATCCACCATGAGGCATGTCACAGACCGGGCTGCGGGGACGTTGATTCCTCGGAACCCTCTCCAGGTAAACTCCAGGTATATGGTGCCGATTCAACTCAGAAACTCCCATGTACATCAAGGCCACACTTTACAGCGCTTCGCTTTACAGCTTTTCACTAATACAGTGGTTTTAAAGTACTACAGTGGACCCTCGGTTTTCGCCAAAAATTCTTTCCAGAATGCTGCTCAAGTGCCATTACCGAATGAATTTACTTCCTTAAGAAATAATGTCACGTAGGTTAGTCTATTTCAGACCCCCAAAAATACACTTGCTGAAGCACTTACGAAAATACACTTACATAAATGTTCGAGTTTGGAGATGACTGAAAACCGAGGGACCACTGTATACAAATTCTTCATTTATTCAGACTTCCTACAATAAATATATTCACCACTCATTATAAGCTAAAGAAAAAAATATTTTAAGATAAATAATGTGTGTACTGTACAGTGGACCCCCGGATTACGTCATTTTTTCGTTCAAGAATGCTGTTCAAGTGCCATTACCGAACGAATTTATTCCCATGAGGAATAATGTAAATTAGATTAGTCCTTTTGGACCCCCAAAAATATACTTACAAAAGCACTTACAAAAAATAAACTTACGTTAAAGGGCGAGTTTGGAGACCATCGTAAACCGGGGGTCGACTGTATATGCATTATTTAGGTCTAGTTTATATTGCTTAATATATGATAGCGTAAACATGTTATCAGTCTTTTATATGCATTTAAAAGTGAGAAAAGGGCTATGTTTCACTTTACAGCAATTTTTGCTTTACAGCAGTAGCCTGGAATCCAAGCTGCTGTATAAGTGGGGCCCTCCTGTATGTATACTGGCACTATTCATATTTAATGAGCTAACCAGCATGTAACATCTGCTCTATATTCTGTTTAAATATTTATAATAATTGCTTAACATTGTGTCTGTCTTCTCCCTCTTGGTGGGTTTCTTGATACTGGTAAAAGGCTATTGGAGGAATTGGAGTTATTGTTCCCTTGGATCAATCCTATTTATCTCCCATTCCCCAAGCACTTTATAAACCCTAGGGGTTTAGAGATTTTCCATAATTATAATCAGCATAACGATCTTTTGAGGTTTATTTTTTGTTAATTCCAGGAGAACTTAACTGCAGCAATGGCTAATGTTTCGAGGCCCCAGTTGGGAAAAGTCATCCCCAGATTCCTCATATCTGGGGTTCAGAATCAGGATGAGCTGCTGTCTCTCCACAGAGGCATAGTGTCTTTGGGCGGCAGGATTGAGGATCTCAACAAGAGCAGATTTACAGGAATATGTACGCACGTCATTGCCAAAGAATTTAATACGACTGAAAAGGTCCTTGGCGCTTTGGCAGGAGGTATGGTTTCTAGTGTATCATGGCTCTAGCTTACTAATGATGAACCATTTTGACATTTTGATTTCATGCTTTAAACTCTCAGTATGATGGACCTTGTTATAATGGGCTTCCGAAATGAGACAAATTTCACAGAGATACATAATTGTACTTTTTTAATTCCTTTATTTACTAGACTGTATTAAAACAAAAACAAACAACTTTTTCTTTCTGCAGTATACAACATGTGCTTTACATGTACAGTGGACCCTCGGTTTTTGCCGAAAATTCTTTCCAGATTGCTGCTCAAGTGCCATTACCGAACGAATTTACTTCCTTAAGAAATAATGTCACGTAGGTTAGTCTATTTCAGACCCCAAAAAATACACTTGCAAAAGCACTTACGAAAATACACTTACGTACATAAATGTTCGAGTTTGGAGATGACCGAAAACCGAGGGACCACTGTACTATAATAAAATATTGTTAAGGAGAAAAGAAAGCTATTAGCATATGGCTGTATAAACATTTAAAATACTATACCAGAAATGTTATAAATTTTGCAAAGGTGACATTAAAACAATATCAAAGATGGGTGACACAAACCCACTACCATTATAGTATGCTTCTCACTTAGCAATGAATTTGTTTACCGATATGGTGTTAGGAACGGAACCCCGTCGTTAAGTGAGGAGAGGCTGTACTGAGGACTACCCATTACCAGTTCATTATACCTACATCTACTCTATATGGGGTTTTATTGTGTATTCGTTTGTACTCTGTGTTTATGAACAGCATTTTAATTATATAAGAATTTTGATGTTGTTAATTATTTATGTTGTACTCTTCATAACTAGTGTAATTTAACTCATTCTTGCTCTTTGAAGTGGTATCTTGGTGGTGTTGAAGAGCTTGTGATCCAAGGAATTGGATCAAACCTGATTGCCTCTCAGTCCCATGTGCTGTGTGACTCTTATGGGTTTAATGCTTCTCTGTGAATATTATAATACAGTAGTAATAATTTATCCCATTACCCAATTTTAATATTGTGCTTATCTATCTTCTGACTTGCTCTTCCATGAGGGAGCACCACATCTCATCTCTTCTACTCTCTCTATA
Source organism: Cherax destructor (assembly GCA_009830355.1). NCBI lineage: Eukaryota > Metazoa > Arthropoda > Malacostraca > Decapoda > Parastacidae > Cherax > Cherax destructor. Next base: position 185,715 of record WNWK01001990.1, on the reverse strand, counting down.
CTCTAGTGTATTATGCAAATATCGCGAACAAGCAATACAAGGTGCAAAACAACCACATTTCCTGTGACTATATTTGCTTGGACCACCTCCTCTTTTCTGCATCATTGCAAGCTCCTGATGATGTGTTGATTGCAACACGAAAGGCCTAGAGTTATCATTCAATTCGCCCCGTGGTTGTTTTGCACTCTAGTGTGTCAGTGGTAGAAGGTACTAATCAATATGCTAATAAAACACATTATGCAGTTAATGACATTTTGAGGGAATGTTGCATCCACCGGGACAATTGATGAAAGACCCTGGTGAACGAAGTGTCTCAGTAAAATGTTGTAAACTGTATACTGTATTGTCTTATTTACATACCCTCTAGTGTAGCATTTCTTAAACTGGGCTGCATCCCACCTGGGAGCCGTGAGCAGGGTGAACATTACTTTATTTTTGAATAACTCATCTGTGTGTAGTTATAACCCTTTTTTTTTTATGAATAATTGGATATTATTCTGTTTTATGACCACATAGAAACCAAGGCTTAAGTTGCTTTTATTTTGTTTATCTTGTAAGGTAAATGGCTGCTGAAACCTGAATATGTCATAGACAGTGTCAAACAAGGTCGCTGGCTGGCAGAAAGTAACTATGAACTACCAAACCACGATGAAGTGGCCAAACATTGCCGTCTGTTCAAAAAGAGGAAGGGAAGTCTCATCTATGAGGGATGGACCATGTGCATAATTCTGGAGAATATGATTAAGGCTAAATCATTTCGTAGGTAAGTGTGCCAGATATACAGGTGCTCCTCGATTTATGATGGGGTTACATTGCGACAAATCCATCGTAAGTAAAAAATATTATAAATTGAATGTGAATATGATATGCTAAATAAATAAATAAATAAATAAATAAATAAATAAAAATAAATAAATAAATAAATAAATAAATAAATAACTACTGACACTGAATAAGTAAATAAATAATTACTGTAACTAAATATACAAGTATTGAAAAGTAAATACAGTATTCCCCCATTCCTCCATATCCGCGGGGGATATGTACCAAGACCTACCGTGGATACCCGAAACCGCGGATGTTAGCGAACCCTGTATGTATCGTTTTTCGCTTACATACATACCTATGATAAAGTTTAGTCAATAAATTTTGCACAAGAAGTTGAGAATTAGCATTGTTTCACTGATGGAAAGCACTTCATGTCTTCTCTTAGACTTTGAAGAACTGCCAGCATCACTACTTTTGTACTTTGGTGTCATTGTTAAGCAGTATTAAGGGTTATTTTTGGGCCATGGTAAACCATGGATTACTGAAACTGTGCAAACTGAATCCACAGATACGGGAGCTCTACTGTAAATTAATACATGTTACGGACTTGCCGTCTTCATGCTGGGTAATTATCTCAAGTTTCTGCACCATTGTAAAGTCAAAACATTATAAGTCGAACCACCATAAGTCGAGGAGCACCTGTTCAAGTACTGTACCTGTAACCCATAAACTCAAAATGAAAATTTGAAAATGGTTGTCTCGAAAAAAGAAGGAAGAGCCAGAAGTCCAGTCAGGGCAATGGGAGGTGAGAAAATAACCAAGGTCAAGTGAAGTCATGATTTCTCCACTTGTTTTTCCTTTCAAGTGGGGTTTCTTGATGCCTGTGAAGGGCTCTTGATTCAAGGAAATAAAGGTATCCTCTTTGATTAAGCCTGACTACTGCCCATTGTCTAGGTGTTGTATGACCCTTACTGTCATAAATATATAATCCACTTTTCTTTGTTATGATTAGATAAGTAGTAAAGAAAGATAGACTGATATGTCATCCAGTTTTCCTTTTCAATCTGTGGATGAGTTTGGTTTGTTTGGTAACACTCTCGCCTCGCACAGTGTTTATCATTCAATCTCTGGTATGGGTGGAATGTCTCCTTACACCTGCAGTGAGTAGGTACCTGGGTGTTAGTCGACTGGTGTGAGTCGCATCCTGGGGGACAAGATTGAAGGACCCCAGTGAAAATAGGACAGACAGTCCTCGATGATACACTGACTTTCTTGGGTTATCCTGGGTGGCTAACCCTGTGGGTTAAAAATCCCAAGAAATCTCATTTTAACCACAGAATTGTGACTTATATTTGTTGTTTTTTATACTATTGGAGTTCAGCAGGTCAGCACTAGACCCAATGAACTGCACTCTGTGCTCTTTTTCTCAAATTAAAATACTTTAAGTGAAGTGCTAAACCATTGTGGGCTATACATCACAAGGAGTGGTGGGGGGTTGACTGCTTCCACAAAGTGTGTGATAGACACGCTTCATTACACATTATTCAACTGCCCCTTTTTTTCTGGATTGACAGCTAGAGAACCAGCAATTGTGAACATTCAGTATTTCTTGAATTTACATCTCTTTTGGGAATTATCCGATGAGTTTAAAATTAAAACCTGGTAATAGCAGTTTGTGTCTTGCAGTATAATTTTTAATGTGGAAATAATTATGGTAACATCTCTGCAGTTACTGAGTGTTCACTTAGTGATTTTTTACAGGATTGCAGCTGGTGGTGGTGCCGAAATAGCATCTCCATCAGAAATGTCAAAAGTTGATCTAGTCATAAGCGATGCTGTCATGGTGAGCTCTGCCAGGTCATTGGTCGGATGCATCACTCCAATTGTTAGTACGGACTATGTCAAGGATACTCTCTTACTGGTAAGAATAAAATTTTCATATGCTTGGTTATTAAAAGTAGGAATACTTTAAACAAATTTATTGCTTTGCTTTCTGCAAGGAAATTAATTTGTGTGTGTGTGTGTGTGTGCATGCATGCATGTGTGTGCATTCATATGTGCGTGTGCATTCATGCGTGCATGCACACACAAGCACACACAAAATAAATAATTTCACCACTCACTATAAACTAAGGACGAAAATATTTTAAGGTGAGTAATATGTATACTGTGTATGCATTTTTAAAGCCTAGCTATATTGCTCACTTAACATTTGATAGCATAAGCATGTTATCAGGCTTTTATATGCATTTGAAAGTGAAAAAAAGGCTGTTTCACTTTAGAGCAATTTTCACTTCACAGCAGTAGCCTGTATGTGCTTTGAGTTTCATTTAGCTAAAGAACTTTCCTCTGTAATGTGATTTCAACAAATTGTAATCTTTCTGCAGAAAGTTAACCCATTGGACCTTGGAAGCTACGTGATTGATAGTTCAGGGAGCACCTTCCTTTGTAGGAAATATAATGCTGGTAAGGTATACAGTGTTTATATAATTATCAAACTACCTATTTTTACTTATCTTTTTGCAGTTGGCTTTATAAATATTTACCTTTTTTTACTTTTTTGTAATTACATGATTACATGTACCTATTTGTAACAAACTACAATTACTGTACCTCTATAAATAACTATAACTATTCCATCCTGTAGAGAGGATGGAACAAAATAGAATGACTTTGAGAGTGTATAAATCTGTAATAGAGGGAAGGCGGGGTACAGGTCGGCCTAGGAAAGGTTGGAGGGAGGGGGTAAAGGAGATTTTGTGTGTGAGGGGCTTGGACTTCCAGCAAGCATGCGTGAGCGTGTTAGATAAGAGCGAATGGAGACAAATGGTTTTTATGACGATGTGCTGTTGGAGTGTGAGCAGGGTAATATTTATGAAGGGATTCAGAAAAACTGGCAGGCCGGACTTGAGTCCTGGAGATGGGAAGTACAGTGCCTGCACTCTGAAGGAGGGATGTTAATGTTGCAGTTTTTTAGCTGTAGTGTAAGCGCGCCTCTGGCAAGACAGTGATGGAATGAATGATGGTGAAAGTTTTTCTTTTTCGGGTCACCCTACCTTGGTGGGAAACAGCCGATGTGTTAATAAAAAAAAAATACTGTATCTATTTGTAAGTTTATAATTACTCTACCTATTTGTAAATACGGACTTAAGTCCTGGAAGTGGGAAGAGCAATGGCTGCACTTTCTATGGGGGTGGTGATGTTACAGTTGGAGGGTCATCTGAATTGTGATGTCAGCACATCTCGGGCAAGACAGCGATGAATGAATAATGGTAAATGGGTTACCTTCCTTGGGTTGCCTTGCCTGTTTTTTTTAACCCTTTGACTGTCGGAGGCCCCATTCTGAAACTGTCATTCTATGTCGGAAAATTTTGGAAAAAAAAAAAAAAAATTATCTTTTCTTATGAAATAATAGAGAATCATTTCCCGATGGTAATGACACCAAAAGTATGAAATTTGATTGAAAACTTACAGAATTACGCTCTCGCAAAGTTAGCGATGTCAGTGATATATACGCATCAGCGATTTCGCCGAATTTGAGCCCTATTTTCGGCCAATTCCATTGGGACAGTCGACCAAACTCATAGCTATTTCTTTAGAACTCCATTTGTTCTATCGATTGAGTACAAGAAATAACCAATTTACAGATTTCAACTACCCAATAAAGTGTTCAGAAAATGGCAATTTCGCCAATTTCATGCAAAATAAAAAAGATGTCAATTTCAAAATAGGGTCCAGAATAAACAATGCAGACATCCCTAGCACTAAAATAAGATGTTATCTGTTCATTAGTCACGTCTTTAGGCCCCTCTTACATTACTCTTGCTTTCTATTTTGATTTTTTATTCACACAAAAAATAGAAGATTTATTGTTATGCAGACTATTGCATTATTGTAAAAATTGTATAAATAATATCTGTGCACTTGTGAAAGAATATTAGACTCACCAGAGTCCATGAAAAAGAGAATACAACCATAAATACTATACGAAAATACACCTCAAAGTCGGCGTTTTAATCCAAAAACACGGTCAGAGTTTTTTTTTTCTCATTATGTACTGCTTGCTGCAGGATTTTTTTTATACTGCACACACTGACCACACAGACCCATTCTCTCACATGTGGGCCTACCAGCTTTCTCCTGCTTGATTTGAGGCCGCTAGAATTTAGGCGTATAAATACGTCCGAAACATTGGCTCGTAAGACGTAAATATACGTCCGAAACAGTCAAAGGGTTAATAATATTTCATGACCAAAGAGCTGCTCATGACAATTTCCAGATAATTGAGACCTGTAATTGAGACCTAGTATTCCCATGCAGGGGCATGGGAATACTAATACAGTGGACCCTCAAATATCGTAATTAATCCATTCCAGAGAGTCTGTCGAAAGGCGAATTTATGAATGGCGAAACCATTTTTCCCGTAAGAACTAATGTAAATCTAATTAATCTGTTTCAGACACCCAAAAGTATTACAAAAAAATATATTTTTTTAGAGATTAAATATACAGTGGATCCCCGGTTTTTGTTATTTTTCGTTCCAGAATGCTGTTCAAGTGCCATTACCAAACATCATCAGCAAGAAGTAACTGTGTCAACTCCCATTTTGTATTTAATTCCCCATAATTTAATCCCACTCCTCTCCCCAACACCCTAGCATTTACTTCTTTTACAACCCCATCTAGAAATATATTAAACAACCATGGTGACATTACACATCCCTGTCTAAGACCTACTTTTACCGGGAAGTAATCTCCCTCTCTCCTACACACCCTAACCTGAGCCTCATTATCCTCATAAAAACTCTTTACAGCCTTCAGTAACTTACTACCTATTCCATACACTTGCAACATTTGCCACATTGCTCCCCTATCCACTCTATCATATGCCTTTTCTAAATCCATAAATGCAATAAAAACTTCTCTACCTTTATCTAAATACTACTGTTCACATATATGCTTCACTGTAAACACTTGATCTACACATCCCCTACCCACTCTAAAGCCTCCTTGCTCATTTGCAATCCTACTCTCTGTCTTACCTCTAATTCTTTCAATAATAACCCTGCCATACACTTTACCTGGTATACTCAGTAAACTTCTTCTATAATTCTTACAATCTCTTTTATCCCCCTTCCCTTTATATGAAGGAACTATACATGCTCTCTGCCAATCCCTAGGTACCTTCCCATCTTTCATACATTTATTAAACTATACACTGCTTATTAAAACATTCCTATTTGGAATCTTTTTACAAATAGGTATGATTTGATTAGGGGTGTACCAAACTATTGGTATTGGCCAGTTTTGATGGTACCGGCACTAGTATTGGTGGGTCTTGGTGCTAATTTTGACTGTATTGGTATCGGCCTAAAAATTGAGTGTCAGTGTCGGTGTCAGTATCTTCAAAATAATTTGGCACTGTCCCTATACTAATTTTCATAAGTGGTAAATTTTTGGAAACTCGGATAATGGAAACTTTCCGCCAGATTAACACTCTTCGCACTAATCTAGTTCATACCTCTCCTCCCTCTACTCTATTTCTTGTTCCTCCTGTCCTCTTCAGTACTTTGGTGAAACTGGCCGATATTTTTCTGACAGACTTAGGGAGCACAAAAATAGTGTTAGGCTTGCCAACACCAATAATGCTCTTTTCTGTCATGTCAGAGATCACAGTCATCCAATTGATTGGTCTTCTGCTAAAACTGTTTACCCTACGTCCAACTTTCACAGTCGTCGTCTTGTTGAATCCTCCCTTATACACAACTTTCCTTGCATGAATCTGAGTCCTGGCTTTGTCTCTGTTGATGCTTTCCTTTCCCATTACATTGTTAAATGCTCCAAACTTCAGAACACCCGTGACTTAACCTGATTCTTTTTTCCCTTCTCCCTCTTCCCCTTTCCTCTTTCTTCTTTCTCCTCTGTGTTTTCTTTATTTTGCCTTGTTTATGTTGTTCATTATTATCTTTTATCCCCTCTGTGTTCTTGCCCCTACCCTATGTGGGCCACTAGCTCCCTTGCAGTGCTCCTCTTTCTTAGTATTTGACTGACTCTACTACTACTACTACCACCACTACTACTACCACTATTACTCCTCCATCACTTTCTCTTGTTCCCGCCCCTCTCGGCTGCCTATATAAACTCCCTCCCTCCCTTCTTTCTGTTAGTGTGACTTTGTAAATGGTCCAAGTCGGACCGAAACATCGTCGTAAGCTCCTCTCTTCTATATGCGGGTTATTTGTGTATAATTGCCATTCACATGGAACAATTGCCTTCAAATGGAGAAGTTGCCCCTATTCATGCCACTATTGTCCCATTATATGGTAATGTGTTATGTGGGTTTCAGAGTATTTATACCTCATTATGCTGACTTCTTAGTAAGTTAATAAATGCCTTTGTGTTATCAACATCTGGTGCAGTTTCTGAAGAGGTCATTGAAATTGACGACGACCTTCAGGTACAACCTCCAGCTGAAGTTCCCAGCAGTGTTGCCAAACAGTCAAAGGTATTTTATAACTTTCTGCTTGATCTGTCATTACATGGGTTATGATAACCGTATTTACTTGATATTTGTGACTGGTGATGGACTGTTAATTTGAGGAGCTGTATTATCCATGGGGATCATACAGTGCCTGATGACAGTGTGTGATCCCTATGGCTTTAACGTTCCTTTGTGAGTATAATACAGATACTACTACTATTACTACTATAATAATAATAATAATAATAACAATACTTTTCTGGTAATAATAATCTTAATATTAACCCTTTAACTGTGTCCGATGTACAGTGGACCCCCGGATTTCATCAATAATTCTTTCCAGAAGGCTGTTCGAGTGCCATTACCCAACGAATTTGTTCCCATAAGGACGAATGTAAATTAGATTAGTTCGTTTCAGACCCTTAAAAATACACTTACAAAAGCACTTACAGAAATACACTTACATAATTGTTAGAGTTGGGAGCAGTACGAAATCCGTGGGTCCACTGTACGTATTAGTATGCAGGTGTTGGTACTGTGTCTGACATACTAGTACGCACCATTTTTCATGCCTACAAATCTGCCACCTGCCAGTATGCTTTATCTTAGGGCAACTCTTTGGGTCTTCATTCTATTCATCCATTTGAAAAAAAATTAAGGTCAGCGAGGTGCACACAATGTATCGTGGTTAACTACTCAGGGGATGACTGTATGTCTAACGTACAAGTAATGCACTCTGAAATAATTGTAATAAAAGTATTCATTATACATCACCTTAGAAGACCAAAATAGTAAAACTATAATAAAATAACAATTATGAAGTATATACATGTATGCTGTATATATAACCCAGTAAAGTCAATCAGTATGACTTATTTCATGTTCTGAGGAGTATTACACTCTGAAACATTTGTAATGTTATAAGTATTCCTTGTACATAAATTTAGAAGACGAAACTAGTAAAAAAAAATTAAACCAATTATACCGTATATATACCGATTATTCCAAGTGAAGCATTGTTTAAAGTGCTAAAACACCTTGATATCTAGTATTGTAAAAGTAGTGTATGTAGAGTTAAACATTAAAAGCAATTAAAAAACTGAAAAAAACATCATATCCTAGCATCAGTAAATTGTAAAATGTTGCAGATTAGTGATCATTTTTTCACCAACTTCAACACACCATAAATTTGTAAGTTTTTATCAGATTTCACTCATTTAAGTCTTATTTGATTCAGAAAAACGAGCTCTGTCGATCTGTAAGATTTTTTTTTTATTTTTTATTTTTATTTTTTAAAAATCTTTCTCCACACACCAATTTTTTTTTTTTCAGGATATATCACAGTTAAAGGATTAATAAATCATCTTAAGTATTAGTAACTTTAGGTAGTAGGTTAGTAGACAGCAACTACCCAGGGAGGTGCTACCGTCCTGTGGTAGTAGGTTGGTATACAGCAACTACCCAAGGAGGTGCTACTGTCCTGTGGTAGTAGGTTGGTAGACAGCAACTACCCAGGGAGGTGCTACCGTCCTGTGGTAGTAGGTTGGTAGACAGCAACTACCCAGGGAGGTGCTACTGTCCTGTGGTAGTAGGTTGGTAGACAGCAACCACCCAGGAAGGTGCTACCATCCTGTGGTAGTAGGTTGGTAGACATGCATGTACAGTGGTCCCTCGGTTTTCGTGCATCTCCAAACTCAAACATTTATGTAAGTGTATTTTCGTAAGTGCTGTTGCAAGTGTATTTTTGGGGGTTTGAAATAGACTAACCTACGTGACATTATTTCTTAAGGAAGTAAATTCGTTCGGTAATGGCACTTGAGCAGCATTCTGGAACAAATTTTCGGCGAAAACTGAGGGACCACTGTACAAGCATATATGTACACACCCTCTGGGTTTTCTTCTATTTTCTTACTAGTTCTTGTTCTTGTTTATTTCCTTATCTCCATGGGGAAGTGGAATAGAATTCTTCCTCCGTAAGCCATGTGTGTCGTAAGAGGCGACTAAAATGCCGGGAGCAAGAGGCCAGTAACCCCTTCTCCTGTATACATTACTAAAGTTGAAAAGAGAAACTTTCGTTTTTTTTTTTAGGTCACCCTGCCTCGGTGGGATATGACCAGTTTGATAAAAAAAGTATTAGTAATATTTGTCTCTCAGCTTTAAAAATGGCTTTATTGTAAATTAATATCAGTTGTATAGTGTCAGTTAATTTTCCTATACTATTATGACTGAAATTTTCATTTTGACCAAATGAAAATTAGTATGAAGCTCTTCAATATTTGTTTCTTTCTTGTCATGCTAAATAATGGGATAAAATAGATATTGAATGATAAGTATTAATTTGTCTTTACAGTGGTCCCTCGGTTTTCGCTGAAAATTCGTTCCAGAATGCTGCTCAAGTGCCATTACCGAACGAATTTACTTCCTCAAGAAATAATGTCACGTAGGTTAGTCTATTTCAGACCCCCAAAAGTACACTTGCAACAGCACTTACGAAAATACACTTACATAAATATTCGAGTTTGGAGATGCACGAAAACCGAGGGACCACTGTACTGTATTTGAATTTGAGCTCTTGTAATCTTGTAAACTAAAGTGCCTTAATGCCAGCGAAGGCTCTCGATTCGAGGGATCAAGAGCCTTCACATCCTTTATGACTCCTTTGGTTGAAAGCTTCTCCATACTTATAATTTTTTCTAATCAAGAATGATTGTATGACCCCTGTGGGTTTTGTGCTTCCCATTGAATATAACAGTTAGCAAATATGAATGTATGTATCACATGTAATGTTGTTTAAAAATAATGGGATTAAAAAGACTATTCAAGACGTTTTGCCTGTTCCACAGGCAGGCAAAGCGTATCAATAAAGTTCCTTTCTGTAATTGTCTTTTTGACCACTTGTTGGTAGTGTGCCATTTGTCTCCACCTAAAAATAATTGTATGATTCTTCCTCAGACTCTAACTGAAGTATCATGTCGACTGAACCAGTGGGTGACAAAGTCTCCTGGCAAAAATCTGTGTGCCTCGTCTCAGGTTTGTCAAGAACCAGGGAAGAATATGAAGAGGAAATTCCGGAACATTCCTTTTACCCCAGAAAAGCACTATTCTATTTTAAACTATTTTGAGAGCGAGGCCAAACATCTTGGGAATGATGGCAGTAGTTCTATGAGAAGAATAATACAAGGTGAAGAGCAGAAAGGGAATTTGCGACTTCATTGTGATGATGTGGTAATTGTGGATGAGATACAAGGTAAACCAGCTCAAGCAGGCAGTGATGATGACTGCTTCATAACTGATGAAGTTGGGTCCGGGAAGTGTCTACCTAAGAAAAGATATGCAACCTTTGATTTTACGGAAGAGGATCGTCTGCACATTAGAACTAGATATAATGAACTAGTTGAGAAAAATAAACTCAGACAAGCAGAGAAAAATGCAAAAAGTATTGGTAGTAATGACATTTCCTCTTCAAAGCAAGACGCTGGCAATAAAAGTTACTTGAGAAATGAACAAGTACGTACCAGGAACTTGACAAATAGTTCTTCATTACCTAATAATTCAAAATCACAATTAGTTCCAGCCTGGATGTTAAAAGATGTTCGCGTTAATCTTGGCACCAGAATTGACGAATGGCAGAATAGTTGCAAGAAAGAGAAACGGCCGTCTGTCAGTTGCGAGGGAGTGAAGGCTGGGCAAACTCTCGTTGGGGAAAGTGATTCAGCTTGCCAGTTGGTACTAACAGGAGATGATTTAAAGAAGGCCATGGTGACAGTGATTAAATCTGCCTCTCTCAATAACATAGCTGTATATTGTGCTGACGTCTCTCAGTGTTTGATAGATTCTCAAAGTGATTCTCAAAACAAGACTTCATGTGATGAGACAGAAAACTTGGAAAGTGATCAAGTATTGTATCCTCCGAATCATGTTAAGTGTTCTAGTGAAATTAGAGAACTAACTGTTTATGAGACCTCGTATTATGAGTCCAGTTCAGACGACACGCAGGAACATGAACACATTGTTCAAGGTTTGGAGTCCTTGTACCTGAACATATCACCAAATACTTACCTTCCTGTTCAGCTCTTTGCTGATCTTTTGAAGAAATTTGTTTTCGAGGTAAGATATATTTAATTGAAAGATAATTACAGTAGTTCATATTAGTGTTACTCAGAGGTGTCTTATAACCTTTCTGTTGGGAAGGACAGTGACTTAATCTGTGTCATTATCCTGGTCTTTTAACATGATTACTCGGTCTTGCCCTCCTCTTTGATGATCAGGTAAGTTTTGTCAGGAAACAGGACAAGTGTTTCCTGATGCAGGTCTTAGTCATATGAAGATCCACAGCTGAGTTTTTGGTCATCTGACCAAGGTCTTCTGCTGGCTTATTAGTCCATCCCTTTAAAAATTATAGTTATGATTATAACCATTAGATATCTCTTTGATAGTCTTACTTAAGTTTCTCTTCTATGTATGATTTCTTGAGTGACATATTTGCTATATTAACTGCAACACTCCTGTCCTTTCTGCCGATGTCTTATCATGTCTCTGCTTCTCTTCCTCTGCCATCTCTTCTGTGTAGTGTTCAATGACTTGTATGAATCTACCTTTCCAGGAATATCAATAATAATAATAATGATAATGCAGTGCCTGCACTCTGAAGGAAGGGTAGGGATGCTACAGTTGGAGGGTATTCTGAATTGTGATGCCAGCATGCTTCTGGCAAGACATATATTGAATGAATATTATTAATAATAATAATAATAATAATATTTGGGAGTTGACGTGTCTGCGGATGGTTATATGAAGGATGAGGTTAACCATAGAATTGATGAAGGAAAAAAGGTGAGTGGTGCGTTGAGGTATCTGTGGACACAAAAAACGTTATCCATGGAGGCAAAGAAGGGAATGTACGAAAGTATAGTGGTACCAACACTCTTATATGGGTGTGAAGCATGGGTTGCAAATGCTGCAGCGAGGAGGAGGCTGGAGGCAGTGGAGATGTCCTGTTTAAGGGCAATGTGTGGTGTAAATATTATGCAGAAAATTCGGAATGTGGAAATTAGGAGAAGGTGTGGAGTTACTAAAAGTATTTGTCAGAGGGCTGAAGAGGGGTTGTTGAGGTGGTTTGGTCATTTAGAGAGAATGGATCAAAGTAGAATGACTTGGAGAGCATATAAATCTGTAGGGGAAGGAAGGCGGGGTAGGGGTCGTCCTAGAAAAGGTTGGAGGGAGGGGTAAAGGAGGTTTTGTGGGCGAGGGGCTTGGACTTCCAGCAAGCATGTGTGAGCGTGTTAGATAGGAGTGAATGGAGACGAATGGTTTTTGGGACATGACGATCTGTTGGAGTGTGAGCAGGGTAACATTTTGTGAAGGGATTCAGGGAAACCAGTTAATTGATTTAGTTGGACTTGAGTCCTGGAAATGGGAAGTACAATGCCTGCACTTTAAAGGAGGGGTCTGGGATGGTGACAGCTGGGAGGGACTATTCTCAGCTGTCGTATCTGAGCGCCTCTGCAAAGACAGTGATTATGTATGAGTGTGGTGAAAGTGTTGAATGCTGATGAAAGTATTTTCTTTTTGGGGATTTTCTTTCTTTTTGGGTCACCCTGCCTCGGTGGGAGACGGCCGACTTGTTGGAAAAAAAAAAAAATAAATTTAATAATAATAAATGTTGCAAGTGTATGGAATAGGTAGTAAGTTACTGAATGCTGTAAAGATTTTTATGAGGATAGTGAGGCTCAGGTTAGGGTGTGTAGGAGAGAGGGAGATTACTTCCCGGTAAAAGTAGGTCTAAGACAGGGATGTGTAATGTCACCATGGTTGTTTAATATATTTATAGATGGGGTTGTAAAAGAAGTAAATGCTTGGGTGTTTGGGAGAGGAGTGGGATTAAATTATGGGGAATTAAATGCAAATGGGAGTTGACACAGTTACTTTTTGCTGATGATACTGTGCTTATATGAGATTCTAAAGAAAAGTTGCAGAGGTTAGTGGACGAGTTTGGGAGGGTGTGTAAAGGTAGAAAGTTGAAAGTGAACATAGATAAGAGTAAGGTGATTAGGGTATCAACCAGTTTAAATAAAGAAATATTGGATATCACATTGGAGAGAGGGATTATGGAAGAAGTGAATGTTTTCAGATATTTGGGAGTTGACTTGTCAGCAGATGGGTTTATGAAGGATGAGGTTAACCATAGAATTGATGAAGGAAAAAAGGTGAGTGGTGCGTTGAGGTATTGTGGAGACAAAAAACATTATCCATGAAGGCAAAGAAGGGAATGTACGAAAGTATAGTGGTACCAACACTCTTATATGGGTGTGAAGCATGGGTTGCAAATGCTGCAGCGAGGAGGCGGCTGGAGGCAGTGGAGATGTTCTGTCTAAGGGCAATGTGTGGTGTAAATATTATGCAGAAAATTCAGAGTGTGGAAATTAGGAGGAGGTGTGGAGTTACTAAAAGTATTTGTCAGTGGGTTGAAGAGGGGTTGTTGAGGTGGTTTGGTCATTTAGAGAGAACGAATCAAAGTAGAATGACTTGGAGAGCGTATAAATCTGTAGGGGAAGGAAGGCGGGGTAGGGGTCGTCCTCGAAAAGGTTGGAGGGAGGGGGGTAAAGGAGGTTTTGTGGGTGAGGGGCTTGGACTTCCAGCAATCATGTGTGAGTGTGTTAGATAGGAGTGAATGGAGACGAATGGTTTTTGGGACCTGACGAGCTGTTGGAGTGTGAGCAGGGTAATATTTTGTTAAGGGATTCTGGGAAACCAGTTAATTGATTTAGTTGGACTTGAGTCCTGGAAATGGGAAGTACAATGCCTGCACTTTAAAGGAGGGGTCTGGGATAGTGACAGCTGGGAGGGACTTATTCTCAGCTGTCGTATCTGAGCGCCTCTGCAAAGACAGTGATTATGTATGAGTGAGGTGAAAGGTGAAAGTAGGTTAGTCCATTTCAGACCCCCAAAAATACACTTACAAAAGCACTTACAATATTATACTTACATAATTGTACGATTTCCGGGTGCTCGTTAGGCGGGGGTCCACTGTACCATTACAGTATGCTCCTTGCTTAGTGATGAATTTGTTTACTGATGTGGTCTTAGGAACGGAACTCTGTCGTTAAGTGAGGAGAGGCTGTATATGTAAAAATTAGATAATATTTCAAGAGTTGTTGGATGCTGGGCAAAAATTGTGGAATGCAAGCCTAGCTGCTGTTGATGTAACATAAGTTAAGGTATTCCTCAAGCACTGTTTGATTCCCACACGTTAGTGCTTCCTCTTGATCAAAATGAATAGGGCTATGAATGGTTCTGTACTGAGTGAAGAGAGGGGCGACATTTCAGTTAATTACACTTGTCAAAGGCTTGTGTGAAAATATTCCTCATTCAGTTAAGGAAGACATTTAGGATACTTGGAATACTAACTGCCAGATATTGATGGAGTTAAATTATATTTTGTAATGTTAAATTTTTATCCTCCAACAGACTCGGTTCAGAATTGTGCATTCGCGAAGCCTTGGACTTGCCTATTATATTTTGGCATTTCACCCTCCAGTTAATTCCAGTATGCGAGCCTATTACCTCAGAGTCTTGAATTCTACCATGCAGGTATGAGTATTTCTCTTTATTTTTCATTATACACCCCTCAAGGTGAGGGAATCTTGATCTAGGGAATTGGATCTGTGCTCCAGTTCCCTAAATTGATCCTGAATATCTTCCAAATCTCCCCCCTCCAAGGCGCTGTATAATCCCAACGGGTTTAGCGCTCCCCCATGATTATAATAATAATTTTCATTATACAACACAATATTTTTCAGACACATATTCATCCACATGCACTATTACTAATAAAACCTCTATTCTACTGGCCTCAGTTTAACGGATTTTGGAATTAATATATAAAATCCTCTGGGTGAGTGGAATATGGCAATAGTGGACAGTCCATGTTCATAAGCGCCTACTGTAAACTCATTTGGATATACAGTGGACCCCCGAGTAACAAAAAAACTTCATCCCAGAAACCTGCTCAAGTGCCATTACCGAACTAATTTACTCCCTTAAGAATAATGTCACGTAGGTTAGTCTATTTCAGACCCCCAAAAATACACTTCCACAAGCACTTACAATATTATACTTACATAATTGTACGATTTCCGGGGTGTTCGTTACTCGGGGGACCACTGTATAAGACAATTGGCATTAATGGATACCTCTTCCTCTTATTGCTGTATGACCCTTAGGAAATAGTGCTTAAATTGACTAATAATAATAATAATAATCTGCCTTCTATTAGCCCGTTAAATTGAGATTTCATTAAACTATTAATCTATCAGATATTAAATGAGCAATAAAGCTAGGCCTAAAAATGGCATATAGAGTATACACCTTACTTAAAATATTTTCATCCTTGGCTTATAGCGAGGGATGAATATACTTATTGTAGGAAGTCTGAATAAATGAAGAATGGGTATAATTGAAAACAGCTGTATTAGCAAAATGCTGTAAAATGGGGCCCGTCTGTGCTCATACTCATGTCATAAAGCTGAGTTAAGAGCAAGCACAGTCGTATATGGTGTCGAGAGCATTGACAGTTTTCACATCATTCTGGATGTACAGAAATGTGCACTAATCCAAAGTTGAATAATGCAAGTTCTGTTCTTTTGTATGAATATTATTTTGATACCAACAGTTGAAACACCTTTGTTATTATTAGTTTTTGCTTCCTCTATGAACACTGATGTGTGGGGAGGGGAAATGTTATACAGTGGACCCTTGGTTTTCGTTCACCTCCAAACTCGAACAATTATGTAAGTGTATTTTCGTAAGTGATTTTGTAAGTGTATTTTTGGGGGTCTGAAATGACTAATCTAATTTACGTTTTTCCTTATGGGAACAAATTCGTTCGGTAACGGCACTCAAACAGCATTCTGGAAAGAATTTTCAACGAAAACTGAGGATCCACTGTACTGTATAATGTTTATAGTACAGTATTCATGTTCTTTCTTTTTATTTAATCTGTCTACTTAATAATTACTTGCCATTTAATATTCAACAGAATTCAGAGCCTGGATTTCATCAGGCTTGGAAATTCATACACTCTGTGTTAGAAGCACTGCAGACTCACTTGGACCTAGAGGAGGAGGATGACTCTCAGTCAAGTTCTGCTGATAATGATGATGATGATGATGATGATAATGACACTACGATTGTAGTGGAACACTCGCTTGGACTTCTAAAATTCCTTGTTGCTTTGTTTAAGAAGGACATCGAAGTGTACAAGAGCGGGTAAAACAATATGTAGTTTTTACACAGCATTAAGAAATGCTGTTGTGTATGATATACCCATCACTGTAGTTACAATACTGATGCTAGGTAAACCTTAATAATCCTGATATTCTCACAATGTCATGAAAATAAAAGATAGAAAAGCCTCTGTTTTAAGAAAGATGAGGAACTGGTATCAATACTGCATGTCACACAGACTGTTCAGCTGGAATATTTTTACCTGAAGAATTTATTATATACGAAAAAGTAACAACCCATGAGTAGTATTAAAAACACTTATTATAGTTATGTGATATAGCATAATGTTACTGTGATGTAGCTTATTGGTACTGGTTCCTTATTTTTTTAATTAACGCATTGGCCATTTCTCACCGAGGCAGGGTAACCCGAAAAAGAAGAAACGCTTTCGTCGTCATTCACTCCATCATTGTCTTGCCAGAGGTGTGCCGACACTATAGTTCCTTATCTTTGTCAAATAGTGGTTTTCTGTCAAGTCTCTCTAAAGAAATTGTAAGCAAAAGGGCTTTAGTAAAACTACAGTTACTCCTTAGTCACATTATTCTTGCCATCCTGCATAAGAAAGTTGGTGGTGCACTGCAGGTAAATGTATATACAATGGACCCCCGAGTAACGTAAAAACTTCATTCCAGAAGCCTGCTCAAGTGCCATTACCGAACGAATTTACTCCCTTAATGAATAATGTCACATAGGTTAGTCTATTTCAGACCCCCAAAAATACACTTCCACAAGCACTTACAATATTATACTTACATAATTGTACAATTTCCGGGGTGTTCGTTACTCGGGGGTCCACTGTATTATTAATTTACTCCATGGGAATCGGAAAAGAATTCTTCCTCTGCAAGCCATGCGTGTTGTAAGAGGTGACTAAAATGCTGGGAGCAAGGGGGCTAGTAACTCCTATTGTAAAAATTACTTAATGTAAAAAGAAAAACTTTTGTTTTTCATTTTAGGTCACCCTGCCTCGGGAGATGGCCAGCATGTAAAAAAAAAATATTGATTTATTTCCATAATACAGTGGTACCCCGGATTTCGTATAGCTCCCAACTCGAACAGTTATGTAAGTGTATTTTTGTAAGTGCTTCTGTAAGTGTATTTTTGTAAGTGCTTCTGTAAGTGTATTTTTGGGGGTCTGAAACGGACTAATCTAATTTACATTCGTCCTTATGGGAACAAATTCGTTCAGTAACGGCACTTGAACAGCCTTCTGGAACGAATTATTGACAAAATCTGGGGTACCACTGTTCTACTATTTGATGTGGACAGCATGGCTGATCACCTTGTTAAGTTGAAGAGGGATTTTTAAGAAAACCATAGATGTTTGTGTACATATACTATGAAATAGCTGTTACTACTTACAAGAAAACTTAGTACTTTGCAGAATATTTTTTCTGAAGAGCTTATTCTATTTCCCATGCACTGAATTACCCCTACAGGTTTAGGGCTTCCCCTTGAATATGATTATACATTCCTACCTATTTTGCTTGTATCATTGCTACCCCCAAGTAAACAAGGAATATAATTTTATTTTTTGTGTGGAATTAAGGACAGAAAAATTTATGTTAGGTAACTGGACACAGATGCATCTAATGTGATATTTTATTGTGGCAATGTTTCGCTCTCCAGGAGCTTTGTCAAGCCTGCTTGACAAAGCTCCTGGAGAGCGAAATGCTGCCACAATAAAATGTCAGATTAGTTGCATCTGTGTCCATTTACCTAACATTTTGTTGGTAATTCTAGAAAAATTTCTCCCATTTGCAGAGAGACTGTGGTGGGACTTCTTACTTGGCGAGTATTTTGGGGTGATTCGCGGAGTCCTTCAGCAACTATGCCGGTCAAGCAGCTCATTCAGTTCTGGGTCTCAATGACATCAGCCCCCTCAGTGATTAAGCACTATTTATCAGTGAGTATGAGACTTGAGATACCAGTCAAGAAACTTGCTTGTACATGGGGTTTCATTTCTATGGGCTATTTGATGTTCCATGGCAGGAACAGCAAATAGCCCACACTAAAAGTTAGCTTGTGGCAATATTTTGCTTCATCTTGGACCAATGGTCCGGGATGGACTGACGCATCGTCATGAGGTTTTTCTCCTTAGTTATTGTCATAAGGTTCTTCTCCTAGGTATGGGTTTTTTGTGAACTACAGTGTACAATATAACAAACCCACATATAGAAAAAGAAGAAGAGTTCTGTATATTTTGTTTTCTAATGGAAGCTGAAGAGCACCTCAGTTGTAGTCTGAAATATGTAGTAGTACAGTGGTACCTCGACTTACGATATTTTTTCATTCCAGAATGCTGTTCAAGTGCCATTACCAAACGAATTTATCTCCTTAAGAAATAATGTAAAATAGACTAGTCTGTTTAGACCCCTAAAAGTACACTTACAAAAGCATTTAAAAAAATAAACTTACATAAAAGGGTGTGTTTGGGGACCATCGTAAGTCGAGGTACCACTGTACTCTTTTATTTATTTTTTATTTTCTTTCTCCCTGTGGGTTCATTTATGACACTGACTGGTATTTATTTTATACTTTTGTGTGAATTTATGCAGTACGTACATCATTTTGATCTTAAAATGTGTTAATATTTAAAAAAAAGTTGCAGTTTATATAAAAGTTCAATAATTTCCAACAAAATAAGCTTTTAATGTTGAGTTTTAGTTGAAAAGCTATTTTTCAAGAGGCAAGAAATGCATTTACACTTTTTTCTGCAGCAACTTGTGTGCATGCTACTGGAACTTGTATGGAGATCCGACAAACAGTTTCTGATCCCGTCTGGTCCACTGCCAAATTCTCTTCTTGCTACTGGCAATGAGATGCATCTTCGAATGAAAGGTTGGTTAAAAAATGGTGACACTTTCTTAGTAATTGGCTTACTGTTTTACTTTAATTATCAATATGTGAAACATTGAATATCAATATCTGGAGATTAGCAGTTTGGTTCAGATAAAAGGATTTTTTTTTTCATGTCAAAGTTAGACATAAATTTTGAATTAATCGTTTACTTCCCTGACACTTGGAAATGTGAAAAATATCAAATAAATTGCCAGTGGGCTGCCAACAGCAACAACCTGGTTTAACAGCCAATCCTGGCTCCTGGCTGGGTTGTAAAGGTAAAAAATCTCTTGAAACCAGTCACAGATATATCACAGGATCCATTTAGATGCATTGTATGTCAATCCCTTCAAGTTTCTTCCCTGAAAACACATTAATTTCCACTGATAAGTTGGCTCTAATTGCCAGCATTGTTTCAAGTAATTGTCTTACAGTATAGCCATACTAAATTTTGCCTTATGAGCTTGCCACTTTGTATTACTCCATGACTCTTGAAATGAACTGAAACCTACTTGAATTGAGAGCTTGGTGGAATATTGAACTCTGTAGTGGGGGAAGAACGAACGAGGATGAGGTGGAAAGAGCTATGGACCACTAGTCAGTGAGTTTATTTAGGTACAGGTCCACATAAGTACAATTATCATTCATTTCTAAATTACCGTGGATAACCCAAAACTCGTCCTCTTATGTAAGTTTATTTTTTTAAATGCTTTTGTAAGTGTATTTTTGGGGATCTAAAAGGACTAGTCTATTTTACATTATTCCTTATGGGGATAAATTTGTTTGGTAATGGCATTTGAACAGCATTCTGGAACGAAAAAATATTGTTAACCGAGGTACCACTGTACTACTACATTACGGAATGTACAATGGAAAAACTATTACTATAATATGGAAGGAAAGCAGATAACCTACATAGGCAGAAAGAAATAAAGGTTACATAATAGTTAATAAGATTAACTGCAAATGAAAGGAAGGTTGATTCTTCTATTGACTAGATAAAAACTGTAAACAGAGGAAACACTCAAAACAGTTAAAAAAAAAAAACTTAAAGCCTGTATAATACTTTATGGGGTTACTGTTCTCATTATAGATGTACCAGTATGTATATGAATACTGAAATTTAAAAAAAATTATATAGACATTTGTGTTGGAAATTAATCTTTCAATAATATACTACTGTACATTGTTTTTCTTAACACACCGGCCATCTCCTACTGAGACAGGTGACCTGTAAGAGAAGAAACATTTCTCACCCTATCACTCATTCACTCCATCACTGTCTTGCCTCTTGCCTCTGGCAAGACTTACACTAGAAAAGTATAAACTAAAGAGGAATGCATTTGAGAAAGTAATAACCAAGAGCAATGGAGAAGTATGGAGATAAAATGATAAGATTGTTTTTTTGAAATGAAATTACTCCTTGTGGTGTACGAGGTCAGCGCCCCGTGGAGTGGATTATTATTATTATTATAATCAAAAGAAGTGCTAAACCACAAGGGTCATACAGCCATGGAGTGGAAGGCTCATACAAGATAAGCAGTGGTGGTCCTTCAAACCTCCAACAACTGAGCTTAGATCATTTTTTGTCTTTTCCAACACGTTAAGCCGCCTCTCACCGAGGCAGGGTGACCCAAAAAGAAACACTTTCACCATCATTCACACATAATCATTGTCTTTGCTGAGGCACCCCATATGACAGTTTAGATGTCACTATATAGCTTTCTCATTTAACAACTATGTCATATAATTATAAAAAAAAATATTAAACAACTGTAGGTACAAGACTGTTAAAGGCATTGGGTTACTACTATTTCTTCCTCAGGATATGTAGTTTACCTAAAGGTTTTAAAGTAAACTGAATGTATCCTGAAGAAAGGTAACCCTAAATTATATATATCATAATTACACTAATTACATATTCCCATGCGTCAAGCAGTCATGTACCTACTTTCTGGATTAATCCTATTCAGCTTCTATTGAAATTTCAAGTATTCTTTTTATTAATGTACTAAATATTTTCCATGCATAGAGCTTTCTATAAATTAAGCATTCATAAGGAATGTAATCTAAAAAAACATTTGATTGGTACAAGTTATAGGTAGTAGGTTGGTAGACAGCAACCGCCCAGGGAGGTACTACCGTCCTGCCAAGTGAGTGTAAAACGAAAGCCTGTATTTGTTTTACATGATGGTAGGATTGCTGGTGTCTTTTTTCTGTCTCATAAACATGCAAGATTTCAGGTATGTCTTGTTACTTCTACTTACACTTAGGTCACACTACACATTCATGTACACGCATATGTATATACACACACCCCTCTGGGTTTTCTTCTATTTTCTTACTAGTTCTTGTTCTTATTTCCTCCTATCTCCATGGGGAAGTGGAACAGAATTCTTCCTCCGTAAGCCATGCGTGTCGTAAGAGGCGACTAAAATGCCGGGTGCAAGGGGCTAGTAACCCCTTCTCCTGTATATATTACTAAATGTAAAAGGAGAAACTTTCGTTTTTTCTTTTGGGCCACCCTGCTTCGGTGGGAAACGGCCGTCGTGTTGAAAGAAAGAAAGAAAGAAGAACCCAAAAAAGTCAGTGACTTACTACAATCACAACTAGTGGTAGATGCAGGCTCCATACATAGTTTTGAGAACAAGTATGATAGAGTCCACGAGGCTAAGAGGGAGTGAATCTGGAGCATGGCAAGTTAAAAGGTGGGACCAGTATCTGAGAATTTACCCCTGCAACCAAAAGTGAATGAGTACACTTGCAGAAAAAACGAAGAGTAATCAAAGGTGATAGGACATAAGAGTTTCAGCACTACTATAGGTAACAATTTTATACAAATAGGTAACTTCTACCTATTTGAGAATGCTCACTTTTTCAGATTGTGGTCCACGCAATACCATCAAGCTCATCTTGGATCTTTCATCTCCATGGGCAAAAATGGTTGTTTGTTCCATTATTTTCCAGAGAGTAGCAGGGGTAAAAGATCGAGCTATCACTCTTGCAGATATTGTAAGTAAAAACACAAACATTTAACTCTTATTATTGTACTTATTTTGTACAAGTAATAAATGATTCAGAAGATCACAATAGCAACTGCTCAAGTGACCCCCTTCAAGGAGAGTGCTTTGATGCTGCTTAACCCTTAAACTGTCCAAACGTAGATCTACGTTTACACGCGTAGCGCTCCAATCTTGATTTTTTCCATAAGAAAGTATGTAAAAAAAAACGTAGATCTATGTTCGGAGCGCTACGCATGCGTTTGGACAGTTTAACCCTTTGGGGGTCCAAGGGGGGTCTCTGAAACTCGTTCTCAGGGTCCACGAATTTAAAAAAAAAAAAAAAATATTTTTTTCTTATGGAATGATAGAGAATCTTTTTCCGATCATAACGCCACAAACAATATGAAATTTGATCGAAAACTAACGGAATTATGCTTTCGCGAAGTTAGCGGTAGCCATGACACTTACGCATCAGCGATTTCGCCCAATTTGAGCCCTATTTTCGGCACATTGCAATGTTTCAGTCTACTAAAATTATAGCTATTTCGCTAGAACTCCATTTCTTCTATCGATTGAGTACAAGAAATCGCCTATTTACCAATTTCAACTACCCAAAATAGTGGTCAGAAAATGGCAATTTGGCCAATTTCACTTAAATTTCAAACGATGCCAATTTCAAAATAGGATCCATAATAAACAAGACAGACATTCCTGGCACTAAAATAACATCTTCTATGTTCATTAGTTACGTCTCCAGGCCCCTCTTACATTACTTTTGCTTTCCATTTTGAATTTTTATTCTCACAAAAAAATAGAAGATTTATTGTTATGTATACAACTGCATCATTGTAAAAATGGTATAAATAATATCAGAGCACTTGTGCATGAATATTAGATTCGCCAGTTGATGTGTATTGGACGCATGGTGTGATTTGTTTACTCTTGAACATCGTCAAAAATCGAACATTTTCGCTACTTTGAGCTCAATTTCAAGGTACTTGTTATTGTCAAACCAATCAAAATCATCTCTATTTCTGTAATATATCTTCCATTCTATCAAATAAGAACAAGAAAACGAGAATACAACAATAAATACCATACGAAAATAGACTGCAAAGTCGCTGTTTTAAACCAAAAACACGGTCGGAGTTTTTTTTTCCTCATTATGCACTGTGTGGTGCAGGAATTTTTTTATACTGCGCACACTGACCGCACAGACCCATTCTATCACATCTAGGCCTAACAGCCTGATTCTGCTTGATTTGAGGGCGCTAGAATTTAGGCGTACTAGTACGTCAATAACCCCAGTGCGTAAGACGTACTAGTACGACCAAAACCCCGAAAGGGTTAAGGGTTAATAGCTCATACCTCTCTTTCTCTGTTATATCATCCCTACAGGTTTAGTACTTCCCAACCAATATATATGTATATCCTATAGAAGTAGTTTGACCCCAAAAAAGTGGAAACATATTCACCATAACTCAATCAATCACTGTTTTGAATGACTGAGAGGACCTGGGTATATTATTAAAGTACAGTGGTCCCTCGGTTTTCGGTCATCTCCAAACTCGAACATTTATGTAAGTGTATTTTCGTAAGTGCTTTTGCAAGTGTATTTTTGGGGGTCTGAAATAGACTAACCTACGTGACATTATTTCTTAAGGAAGTAAATTCGTTCGGTAATGGCACTTGAGTAGCATTCTGGAAAGAATTTTCGGCGAAAACCGAGGGTCCACTGTATAGGGAAACTCTAAACCCATTGAGGTCCTACAGTGCCTGCAGAATGAAAGGTAACCAGATTTCATCTAAAAGAAAGTGAGGGGTAGCTCCAATTCCTTGGATGAAGAGCCCTTCACCAGTATCACTGTATTCCCCATCCTTGAAGGATGAAGCTGGGTATAGGGATGCAAGTTGTCTAACATTAGATAGTTAAAATTTTTACAATGCTTCAGTATGCTAAAGAGGCTCCCAGATGAGGGTTGAAATATTCAGATCAATTAATCTCCCGAGTTTGTCTTCATGTGAGTTATTATTAAACATTGATAAATGTTCATAACAGTTTAGTTATTCATAAATATGTTTTTATCACTTAGCTGGAGTACAGTGATGCAGTGCTGGCAAACAGAGACAACAATGCCTCCAAATCAACACCATCTAAGGTTAGTTTGCCAAGTAAGAAGGAAACACAAGCAGCCCAGGATTCATTCAGTGTCTTGCCAGAAGTGTGCTGACATCACAGTTCAGATTATCTTCCATGTGCAGTATCCCCACCTGTCCTTCAGAGTGCAGGCACTGTACTTCCCAGCTCCAGTACTCAGACCATGGAGTGGGTGGGGATTGAACCCATGGCGAGCGAGTCTTAAAATTCCAGGCCAGTGCATAAACCACTTGGCCAACTAGGTACGTATATTTGTGTACATAATAGGGAGGTTAGCATGGGCCCCACTGTGACCACAAATGAAACGTTTTTACAGATGAATCTCCTACCAGCGTTGCTGTGGTGTATAGAAATATACCTAGTTGGATGAATCTTATTGTAGTCAGCTGGCCGAGTGACTTACGCACTGGCCTGGAGTTCTACCACTCACTTGCCATGGGTTCTAAACCCACCCATTCTGTGGTTTGTTTGCAATCGTGTTATTATGATTTGGTGAGTCCAGCACTCAAGTCCATCTACCTGGTTCACCCTCTATGCCTTCATAAATATTACCTTGATCATATACCAACAGCACACTTAATAATATTACTAATTTTTTGACATTTTATTATACTGAAATGCTGGGAGGAGCACATTGTATTGTACCTCGTGTAACGTGGAGGGAAGGTTAATAACTTTTTTGCAGTTACTTATTTGTAATTACTACTACTACACAGCATCACAAGCCCACACTGTCCTAAACACTACTAAAAGTATAACAGTTCTTAACTACAATGTCCGATCCTTAAGCAAACACTATGATGACCTCCTTGCCCTCCTTGGTTCCCTAAAAACAACCTTCACATGTATTGTCCTTACTGAAACCTGGCTTAAGCAGGATACAATAGATATCTACTCGCTGCCAGGATACACAGCAATACACAACTGCAGACCACATCAAGCGGGGGGAGGTATTGCAATCTATTACTCTAATGAAATATCCTGCTGTGACACCAATTGCTATAATGATGAATATGGAGAATATATTTTTGCTAAATTTACTGCACAAAACCTTAAGACTCCCATAACCATCGGGGCCATTTACCGGATGCCTCATACAAACATCCCAAGTTTTAGCGATCAACTAAAAACGCAAATAACAAACAACCAATTGAACAAACACCACCTTATCTTAGCTGGAGACTTCAACATCAACCTTGGCCTACCAGATGACCAGCCAGTAACCGATTTCATCAACAATATGAACAACACACTTCTCATACCAACAATAACCAAACCAACTAGACTTACCGATACGAGTGCAACCATAATCGACCATATATGGACCAATATCCTAGCCCCCTTAAATCGGGATGATAACAGACAGCACCACAGACCACTACCCCACCTTCCTCTTAACAAACATTAGTAAACCGCCCTAGAATACACCAAAGTTTCATTCCGACTCCATGACCAAGCTTCAATAAATAACTTCACAACAGAGCTAGACACAGTTGATTGGGCTACAGAATTCCCAAATGCCAAGGGTATCGATGAGTGGACAGACACCTTTCTTAATAAATTACATAGACTATACAACAAACATTGTCCTATAAAAATGAAACAGATTACGAATAAACGGTTAGGCTGCCCATGGCTAACTAACAACTTACTAAAATCCATTAACAAGAAACATCAATATGAGAAGCAATATAGACGGGATTCATACATAAGGAGTTTGTTAAACACTATTCATCAGTTCTCACCAAACTAATAAAAAAGCCAAACAATTGTACTACTCCAGCAGATTCACTGAAACAAGAGGAGATATAAAAAGACCTGGAAAACACTCTCACAGATTATGGGCACCCACAAACAGAAAAAAATAGGGATATTGTCCTAACTAAACCAAACGAAACACCACTACAGCCTATTGATACAGTAAACAAGATAAATGACTTCTTCTCAACTATAGGATCAAATCTTGCCAGTAAAATTCCAGATACCAATGCCCGAGCAAGTGATTACCTAGATGGGAATTTCCCATCCTCCTTATATCTTGCACCTACAGAACCCACTGAAGTCTCCATGATAATCAAGTCACTTAAAAATAAATCAGGACATCTGTCTCAAGTTCCACCCTTAATATACAAACGAGCAGCTCATGTCCTTTCATATCCTATTTCTTTACTTTTTAACAAATCATTAGAATCTAGCACCTTCCCAACACTACTCAAAACAGCAAGGGTTACACCAATACACAAAGGTGGTGACCCTACAGACGTAAATAACTATAGGCCTATATCAAATCTACCATTGCTATCCAAAATATTCGAGAAACTTGTGCACAAGAGATTATACTCGTTTATAACTACACAAAGCATACTCAACCCTGCCAATTTGGCTTCAGGAAAAATAAAAGCACTAACGATGCAATAGTAAAATGATAGACCTGCTTTACACAGCACTTGAAAATAAGGAATATCCACTAGGACTTTTTATTGACTTAAGGAAAGCTTTTGACACAGTAAACCACGGCATCCTACTCCACAAACTTGACCACTATGGAATAAGAGGTCATGCACTAGCATACCTCAAATCCTACCTCACTAATAGGTACCAGTATGTCACTATTAAAGACACATCCTCCACGACACTACCACTAGACACCGGCGTACCGCAGGAAGTGTCCTTGGTCCCCTGCTCTTCCTCTTATACATCAATGATCTTCCCAATGTATCACAACACTTGAAACCAATACTCTTTGCTGACGATACAACTTATGTCATCTCCCACACAAACCTTGCCACGCTTAACACCATTGTTAACGACGAATTAATAAAAATAGCAACATGGATGACTGCCAATAAACTTACACTCAACACTGATAAGACCTTCTATATTATGTTTGGCAACAGAACAGATGATCCACAATTAAACATTAAGATCAACTCTACACCTATTGCTAGACATAACGAGGGCAAGTTCCTGGGCCTTCACCTTGACAGCAGCCTGAAATTCAGCACCCATATCCAACACATAACAAAGAAAGTGTCCAAAACTGTGGGGATCCTCTCTAAGATACGGTATTATGTACCACAATCAGCCCTACTCACACTATACTACTCACTCATCTATCCCTACCTCACATATGCCATTTGTGCATGGGGATCAACAGCAATTACCCACCTAAAGCCAATAATAACCCAACAAAAAGCCGCAGTAAGAATTATCACACAATCCAACGCTAGGCAGCACACCCCCCCACTCTTCAAAGACCTAAACCTACTCACTGTCCAGAACATCCATACTTACTACTCTGCTATCTACATTTATAGAACCATTAATTCCAACTTTAACCCTGAGCTAAAACACTTTCTTGACAGTTGTGACAGGACCCATAGACATAATACCAGACATAAACATCTCTTTGACATTCCCGTGTCCGACTAAATCTATACAAAAATTCAATGCGCATAAAAGGGCCTAAAATCTGGAACTCCCTGCCTGAAAACTCTAGAACTGCAGACACAACCTCCATTTTCAAAAGCACCGTTAAAAACATCTTATCTCACTTACGCACCCAACCGGTAGTTAACCATACGAAAACTACTTTATCTTGCACATATCCACAGCAAAATACACTTATTGATATCTGTGATTCTCCTTAATTTGCACATTACTAACCACAGCAAAATACACTTATTGATATCTGTGATTCCCCTTAATTTGCACAGTTCCAACCAAAATTCTAATACAACTATTGCTCCATAATACTTAAGCTAGTCATAAGTTTGCCTAAGATACTCCAATATAGAATCTATATTATGCCAATATATCACCTTTATCATTAATATATAAACTAATTGCTAACTTTTTATACTAATTGTTAAATTCTCAATGTTTAAATTCCAGTACCTAAATTTTGTAAACCTAACCTTACAATCTGTATATCCATTGTATAGCTATTGAGTAAGACCTATCATAAGACTGCCTGAAAAGCCTAGGCATACCTAGGCATATTATTGGCCATCTTGTAATATCAACTTTAATGTATAACTATAAGTACCCCCCACCTTGTATTACATGAAATAAAGGATTTGAATTTGAAAAATAAAGGATTTGAATTTAAGTTGCATATAAGCTTTCCAAAACTTTGTGATTGAATCTATTTTGTGCTGTAGCCATAATTAAAAGTTACCTGAATATACAGTGAGATTATTTTTTAGAATCAAATTGCACAAAAAAGCAGCACACAGTATTGATTATTATGATTATTATTATGATACTGATTTATTATGATTTATTATGTTTAGACTTTATTATGATTAGGATTCATTATGATTAGGGTAACCTGAAAAAAGAAATACTTTCACCATCATTCACACTATCACTGTCTTGCCAGAGGCTTACAGATATGACAGTTCAGTTTATGTGTATGTATATTTGATGCTTACTGCACATCTGTGGATTTGGATGCAAATGCTTGAAAGTGCTCTTTTTTTTTGTTTTGTTTAGACCTTTCATAAATTTATATGAAAGAAGCTACTGCATGGAGGTCATTGCATAAAGAGAAAATATTGCTTTTTTTTCCAGCAAGCCCAGCATCACAAAGCAAGCACACCTTTTTCACCTGCTAGGTCTCAGTTGTTCACACTACCTGCCAAAAGAGGCCTAAGCCCTCGTTTAATTAACAAGCAGAATTATAAAGGTGAGAGCATTTAATATTAATTTAATAACTAGTATAATTTTAATTTTATTTTTGAAAACCAGCCATCTCCCACTGAGGTAGGGTGACTCGAGAAAGAAGGAACTCTTTCATTGTCACTCGTTCAACCACTGTTTAGTCTGAAGCATGCTGACATATTTTAGATAGCCCTCTGCCAGCAATATTCCCACTGTATTTCTTGCCTCTGGGACTCAAGTTCGGCTAACCAGTTTCCATGAATCCGTTCATAAATGTTACCTTTCTGACCCTCCAACAGCACGTCCATTAAAGACCACTTGGCTTCATTCACCACTATCTAACATGCTTACACAAACCTGCTGGATGCTGAAGCCACTAAAACTCAAGCCTCCTTTACCTTCTAACTCCAGTCACTCCTTGGACACCCTCCCCACCTCTCCAACCTTCAACCCACATTTATACACCCTCTTTGTCATTCTATTCCTCTCCACCCTCTGTAAATGCCCAAACCAACTAGGATTAAATCTGATTAACTCTCATTACCAATGCACTGTATGACCCCTATGGGTTTATTGCTTCATTAATAATAATGCTAATACCCTATCTCAGTGGGAGATGGCTGGTGTATTAAAAAATAAATCTGTATAAATAGTGCAGTACAACTCTACCAGTGATCTTAAAACCTTGACAGTTATTTTTGTATTTTTCACATTTTCTTATGCTTATTTCAATCTCATTTTGTTCATTATTTTTTTTTTTTGTAATTTGTGATGCAATTTTATTTTTCATATCAGCATGAGTAATAAATTCTCAAAAATGTGCTTTAACAGGAGAAACGCCTCTCATTCGTGCTTGCATGAAGAACAATGTGAAGCAAGTGCAGGAGATTCTCAAAGTGCCGGGTGTTGACATCAACATTGCTGATAACTCTGGCTGGACAGCCTTACATGAAGCAGTTGTATGTGGCTATGATCAGTGTGTCAAAGTTCTCCTCAACCATAAGTGTTACGATGCAATCGACGCCAAGAAAACTATGTACTCCTATGTCAAAAAATGTATGAGGTCATGTTTATGTTTTAGTAACGTACTTGTTTGCATTTTTTCTTATTTAGTACCGGCAGGCCCCGCTTTACAGCACTTCATTTTACAGCATTTTGCTAATATAGCAGTTTTCAGTTATACCTGTTCTTCATTTATTCAGACTTCCTACAATATATATATTGACTATTCACTATAAGCTAAGGATGAAAATATTTTAAGGTAAGTAATTTGTGTAATTTGTGAAGATCAGATATAGAGAGAGAGCATAGGAGATGGTACAGAAGAAGAAAATGGGTTACTGAATTGCTAAAAAACACAAATATGTTGCAATAGAGGTAAGATAGTCTTAGCTGAGAGATCACTGAATTAGAGTAAAAATTTAGGATGCCATACCTAACAGAAGAAGTACAAAGGGAACAAAGGGCCATACAGGATATTGCAAGAAACCCAAAATATTTCTATTCATATACAAAATCTAAGCTAAGAACTACCTGTAGAATTGGACCACTATTGAGAGGAGATTCGTATACTGACGATAAACAGGAAATTAGTGAAATCCTAAAAGAACAGTATGTGAGTCGGTGTTCAGCAGTCCACTAACACTAAATGATAGCAAAGTAGAAAATGCAGAAATATTTTTCACTCCAGCAGAAGGCCGCTCAGCCCAACTAACTGACATTAGTACAAATCCCATAGATTTCGAAAAAGAAATGGACAACACCTGGACCAGATTCATGGAATGCTCTATTTATAAAGAAGTGCAAAGTACCATTAGCACGAGCCCTCAGTATTCTTTGGAGAAAGAGCTTAGATCTAGGTGAAATTCCGGAAACCTTAAGGAGTGCAGGCATAGCTCCTTTGCATAAGGAAGGTAGTAGAGCACTAGCTAAAAATTTCAGACCATTATTACAGAGACATTGGAAGACGACCAAAATGCAGATATGATTTACACAGATTTTGCAAAGGCGTTAGACAAATGCAATCATGGAGTGATAGCACACAAAATGAGGGCCATGGGCATTACGGGGAAGGTAGGCACATGGATTTTCGGGTTCCTAACACACAGAACACAAAAAGTAGTAGTGAACAGGGCAAGATCCAGCATCAGCGAGGTCAAAAGCTCAGTGCCCCAAGGCACTGTCCTGGCACCTCTGCTGTTTCTCCTCCTCAGAGTAGACATAGGTAAAAACACCCAGCACACTTTTGTATCATCATTTGCAGATGACACTAAAATAAGCATGAAGGTCACTACGGTAGAGGACACTGAAAAATTACAGGAAGACATAAGCAGGGTTTTCCAGTGGGCAGTGGAGAACAACATGACATTCAATGGTGATAAATTCCAGCTGTTTAGGTATGGAAAGAATGAAGAACTCAAAAGGAACACTATATACAAAGCTCGAGGGTCACCAAATAGAACGAAAGGAACACGTAAAGGACCTGGAAATAATTATGTCAGCTGACCTTTCTTTTAAAGACCATAACAAGACAAAAATCACAACAGCCAGAAAGATGACGGGGTGGGTATTGAGAACTTTCAAAACAAGGGACATAATGCCGATGGTAATACAGTACTCTTCAAATCGCTATTGCTCCCTCACTTAGAATATTGCTCAGTGCTGACGGCCCCGTTCAAAGCAGGAGAAATATCAGAGCTAGAACAAATACAGAGATCGTTTACGGCTCACATTGAGCCAGTAAAACACCTAAATTGCTGGGAGCTCCTTCAAGTCTTGAACATGTACTCATTGGAGTGGAAAGTACTCAAGGGCCTCGTCCCAAATATGCACACGGCCATAACAACATACTGGAGTGAGAGATATGGGAGGAAGTGTAAAATAAACCCAGTGAGGAGCAGGGGTGTGGTGGGGACAATAAGGGAACACTGTATCAACATCCGGGGTCCCAGACTATTCAACATCTTACGAGAAGATATCTGAAACATGGCTGGAACAAGTGTAGAAGCCTTCAAGAGGAAACTGGACAAGTATCTTCACCAGGGGCCAGATCAACCAGGCTGTGATGGATATATGGGGCAGTGGGCCTCCAGCAGCAACAGCCTGGTTGACCAGGCAAGCACCAGACGAGCCTGGCTCATGGCCGGGCTCAGAGAGTAGAGAAACTCTCGAAACTCTTCAAAGGTATATATGCATTTTTTAGGCCTAGCTATATTGCTCACTTAATATATGATAATGTAAACATGGTACCAGGCTTTTATTTGCATTTGAAAATAAAAAAAGGCTATGATTCACTTTACAACTTTTAAATCTCTGCACCAAATTCTCCTTAAACCACCAAATAATAGAGCCTACAAGATTGGAGAATACGCTGGACCTCATCTTCACTAACAATAATGATCTGATACGAAATGTCATCATATCAAAAATAATACACTCAGATCACAACATAATAGAGGTCCAGACATGTATGCGAGTGGCCCCAGACCGACAAAATATGATCAGTCACGAGGGAGCTTTCACCAAATTCAACTTCAATAACAAAAACATAGGGTGGGACCAAGTAAACAAAGTCCTAAATGATATAAACTGGGAAGATAGCCTAAGCAACACGTATCCTAACCTATGTCTAGAACAAATTAACTCTGTGGCACTTGAGGTATGCTCAAGGCATATTCCCTTAAGGAAAAGGAGGAGTAGATGTAAACTAGAAAGAGAAAGGCGCTCCCTATACAGACGAAGGCAAAGAATAACTGAGCGGCTACAAGAGGCCAATATATCTGCAATACATAGGGAGACACTGGTCAGAAAAATAGCAAACATCGAACTAAAGCTAAAGGAATCTTACAGGAGTCAAGAAATGCGGGAAGAACTAAAAGCCATAAATGAAATTGAAAGAAACCCAAAGTATTTCTTTTTTTATGCCAAATCAAAGTCGAGAACAACATCCAGTATTGGGCCCCTACTTAAACGGGATGGGTCCTACACAGATGACAGCAAGGAAATGAGTGATCTATTCATATCCCAATATGACTCGGTTTTTAGAGAGCCGCTAATCACACTGAGAGTCGAAGACCTAAATGAATTTTTTATGAGAGAGAGACAGAATTTGGTAGACACACACCTATCTGATATTATTCTGATGCCAAATGACTTCAAAAAGGCGATAAATGACATGCCCATGCACTCTGCCCCAGGCTCAGACTCCTGGAACTCCGTGTTCATCAAGAACTGCAAGAAGCCCCTATCACGTGCCAGTTACTAAAAACTACAGACATAGCCATTCTCCACAAAGGGGGCAGTAAAGCAATAGCAAAGAACTACAGACCGATAGCACTAATGTCCCATATCATAAAAATCTTTGAAAGGGTTCTAAGAAGCAAGATCACCATCCATCTAGATACCCATCAGTTACAAAACCCAGGGCAGCATGGGTTTAGAGCAGGTCGCTCCTGTTTGTCCCAACTACTGGACCACTATGACAAGGTCCTGGATGCTCTAGAAAATAAACAAAATGCAGATGTAATATACACAGACTTTGCAAAAGCCTTTGACAAGTGTGATCATGGTGTAATAGTGCTGTATAACCCCTGTGGTTTAGCGCTTCTATTTGATTATAATAATAATAATGTTGTAATAGCACGCATAACTGCGATAAAATACAGTGGACCCCCGGAAATCGAACATTCTTCATTCCAGAATGCTGTTCAAGTGCTGTTACCAAACAAATTTATTCCCATAAGGAATGAGGTAAATTAGATTAGTCCGTTTCAGACCCCCAAAAATACACCTATAAAAGCACTTTCAATAATTAACTTACATAAAAGGGCGAGTTGGGAGTGTTCGATTTCCGAGGGTCCACTGTACCTCAATTACAGTGGACCCCCGAGTTTCGTAAAAACTTCACTCCTGAAGTCTGCTCAAGTGCCATTACCGAACGAATTTACTCCCTTAAGGAAAAATTTCACGTAGGTTAGTCTATTTCAGACCCCCAAAAATACACTTCCACAAGAACTTACAAAATTATACTTACATAATTGCACGATTTCCGGGGTATTCGTTAACCGAGGGTCCACTGTACTGGGAACGCTTGAAGTTCCTCAACCTATACGCCCTAGCATGATAAGAGACAACACAATAAGTGTCAGGGGCCCAAGACTGTTCAACTGCCTCCCAGCATACATAAGGGGGATTACCAATAGACCCCTGGCTGTCTTCAAGCAGGCACTGGACAAGCACCTAAAGTTAGTACCTGATCAGCCGGGCTGGGGTTCGTACGTTGGATTGCGTGCGGCTAGCAGTAACAGCCTGATTGATCAGGCCCTTGTCCACCATGAGGCCTGGTCACAGACCGGGCTGTGGGGGCGTTGACCCCCGGAACTCTCTCCAGGTATACTCCAGGTATACAGCAGTAGCCTGGAACCTAACTTGCTGTATAAGTGGGGCCCTCCTTTATTACTGCATGGAATTTTCTATAACTTTTAATAACTATACCGTACTTATTTTTTTACAAGATTTATATTTGTCTAGTGCTTGTATAGCTAGGGGTTAGGACTTTTGATTATGTATAATGGAAGTGGTACTTAAAATATTTAAAACATGGAAATATTACCTCCATTAGCCCCCCCCCTTACCTGTGGCTGCCTCCCTGGCTCCAACAATGTAATGATAATCCAAAGCCATCGAGACATGAAGCAGGACATAACTAGAGAACCCCGGTATAGAACAGTAAAAGTTGGGTACAGTACCTACCAATGACTATCGTTGTCCTCTTCCAAATCCCCTTTTATCAAAATGTTACTCAAAATCCTTTGCTCTCAAATTAGGTATTATTGCTAATGTATTTAGAAGCCAATTTGTAATGTTCCTCTTGGCAGTTTGTGTTTTGCTTTTAAGGTGATTCCTAAAATGTATTTTTTGGTTACTTACCAGCTAACATACCGATAATCTAATTTTATAACTGTTTTCAGGTGAGAATTCACTCGGTGTGAATGTGCGAGCAAAGGGCGGAGATGAGAAAAGAACACCTTTACATGATGCAGTTGAATCGAACCATCTTAGCACTGCTAAGTTGCTTCTTGATTATGGAGGCAAGACTGCAAAGTTATACATATTTTTTATGCACTAATTGCATATCCTCACCTAAACAGGGCACCTGCATATTCTAATGGAATTTGTTGAATTTTATTGTTTTAGGTGCTTTTCCTCTCTGTGTTAACTTGAGTGCCTTTTCTCATTAGCATGGCTTTGAAATTTTCAGCAATTGTGTATCTTCCTTAAAGCTCAAGATTGTGTATCTTAGTTACACAAAGCTCAGGATTGTGTATCTTTCTTACACAGCTCAAAATTGACATTGGATATTGTAGTTTTTTGTTTGCTAATTTTAGAACCAACTGTTCTGGGGTGATGGCCTCATCAGTTTTTTTAAGCAGTAACATTCTCTCTGACCATCTATATGTAATACTAAATTTAGGTACTATGGGCAAGATGCAGAGACTGCTGAGCAAGTACTCACTTGACCCAACTCCTTTCTTAACATTACAGAGTTAGATCTAATCAACTCTTTTGATACTGTATTGTTTTTTGAATTGTTTATATTTAAAGAAGCCAGTATCATTTAAAACATTCATCAGTAGTACTGTTCATTATTGGTTGAGCTTAATGACTGGCATACATAACACATCAATTAGAGTGGCATGATACTGGTTCATTGCTTTTGGATCAAACCTGATTACCTCCCATTTACCAGGCATTGTATGAGCATGACTGCTATATTATACACTTCTCCACATATTTAATAATAATTGCACGTATCAAGTGTCTCAGGGAATGCTGGTGTTCGTATGTAGTAAGGAAAAGCGATACTATAACTCAGTGATACAGAATATTGCATAGTAATGAAATACTGTTGATTATTTTAAAGCATTAAAAGTATTTTGGGTGAATACCATTAGTCTTTATCTTAACATTTTTTTTGCAGGTGGTGATTTACTGAAAGAGAAAACTAAAGGAGGCAAGACCCCGTTAAATTTAGCGACGACTAAAGAAATGCGGCAGCTGTTGAATTCATACAAAGGGGCATCACCGTCTTTGGTAAAACTATCATATTTGTATTTTGAGAAATCTTGTCTGTATTATATGACTTATTAAGGGGTAGTCATATTCAGAACCATTGACAGATGTTTATTTTAAAGATCTTTAAGTAATGAACCGTTCAAGGGGCACCTAAAGCATCTTAAAGTTTTGTGTATGCTGGTTTAGCTGCTGTGAAAGTGAAGCACTTACACCTGCTCTGAGAAATGTGTCTGGGTGAAGAGAAACATCTCTTAAATAAAAGATTCTACAAGAAAACTAAAGGAGGAGTGAGGATGGTGAAATAAGACACATATGCAACATTAGGATACTTCATTGAAGACATGTTTTTCCTTAAATGGCTTCATTAGTCTTGAAAAAACTGAAGTCATTTATGGTGAAATGTTTCATCAATAAAGCATCCAAGTACAGTACATGTCTTATTTCATTGTTGGTATTTTATACCAGCTCTTAACAGGGGTGAGGATGTTGCAACTCAAGGTCAGTCAAATTGATACATGTTTGACAAGACGGCTATTGACAGAATGATGGTGAATGTCTCCTCTTTTGGGTCCCGTTACCTTGGTGGGTGATGGATATTATAATAAAATATAAAAATACCGAGGTACAAGGAATGAATAGAAAATAGGTAGAATGCTTATTTTAAAAAACAAATATTTAGGTAAAGAAAATAAATTAAGATATCAAATGAGGCTTCAAGTGTAAGAACAGCCAAGTAAAATGTGCTTTGAAGGATGTTGAAGTTTTTGCTTTTTTCCTATACAGTGGACCCCCGGTGTTCGTCCATTTTTCATAACAGAATGCTGCTCAAGTGCCATTACCAACCGAATTTATTCCCTTAAGAAATAATGTAAAATAGACTAGTCCTTTTATACCCCCAAAACTACACTTATAAAAACATTTAAAAAAATACACTTACATAAAAGGGAGTGTTTTGAGCAGGACAAACACCGGGGGTCCACTGTACAGTGGTCCCTCGGTTTTCGGTCATCTCCAAACTCGAACATTTGTGTAAGTGTATTTTCGTAAGTGCTTTTGCAAGTGTATTTTTGGGGGTCTGAAATAGACTAACCTACGTGACATTATTTCTTAAGGAAGTAAATTTGTTCGGTAATGGCACTTGAGCAGCATTCTGGAAAGAATTTTCGGCGAAAACCAAGGGTCCTCTGTATAAGTATTTCAGCTAGAGACCAGACTAACCAATTTACTGACAGGTCCTTTGTGTTTTTACCACATTGGCAATTTACCCACCAAGGTAGGGTGACCCAAAGAAGGAAATGCATTCACCGTTACTCATTCAATAGATGGCTTGCAAATAATGCATGGATAAAATTCAAGTGACTTTCCACATTGCAACATCCTCACCCATCCTTCAGAGTTTATGTTTATACTATATACGGTGTATGACAAAAATTTAGCTTCTGTAAAAGAAAATATATAAAAGTTATGGATCATTGGAAATAGAAAAATGATGTTCAGTCTCTCCTCACTTAACGATGGAGTTCTGTTCCTAAGACCACGTCGGTAAACGACATACAGTGGACCCCCGGTTAACGATGGTCTCCAAACTCGCCCTTTTATGTAAGTTTATTTTTTTAAGTGCTTTTGTAAGTGTAGTTTTGGGGTCTAAAAGGACTAATCTAATTTACATTATTCCTTATGGGAATAAATTCATTCGGTAATGGCACTTGAACAGCATTCTTGAACGAAAAAATATCGTTAACCGGGGGTCCACTGTACTATACGCAATTGTAGTGGGTTTGCGTCAACCTTCTTTGATATTCTTTTAATGTCACCTTTGCACCATTTATAACATTCCTGGTATATTTTTAAATATTTATACAGTAGTTTATTGTATATTGTAATAAACAGAATAGAGGAAATAAGCTCTAATATACTACATTATTTAGGTATGCATACTGGTCAGAGAGCCCGTCGTAAGTCCGAGTTGTCGGTAAACGAGTACGTCGTTAAGTGAGGAGAGGCTGTATTTAGTAAATATGAGGGAATAGAGATGAATAAATCAATAACTGAATATGTAAATGACATAAAACTTTCATTTCTTTGTTTTTGGGTCACCCAGCCTTGTTGGGAGACGACCTGTGTGTTAAAAAGAAAAAGTGACAAATAGCCGAGTCTGTCTAATCATTTATGTCTTTGCATTGTAGTAGTAGTAATGCATGATTTAGGTGAAGGGATCTTGATCCAAGGACTTGGAGCCACCCTCCCCTTCATTGGATCAAATTTGATTATCTATTCTCCCGGTGGTGTATTATCTTGCAAATGTAATGATAATTGGATAAATATTACTACAGTTTCTTGGATTCAGCTGTTTTCTTGTTTGTGAGGTTTGTAAGGAATCAGAATTGAGAGAATTTATTGTATTTTAATTTTGAAGGCATTGGAAAAGACGAACATGCTTGGAGTGGCCAAGATCCGAGCACCAAAACATTTTGATATCATCCAATCCTTAATTTCCAATTAGTTTGTCCTAGTGATTGGGTTTTTTCTTTCCACCTCTTATCAGTATCATATACGAATTAGATAATTACTGCCACTTGTATTAAATAATCTGGTAATTTACTATATTT
Organism: Cherax destructor; assembly: GCA_009830355.1. Classification (NCBI taxonomy): domain Eukaryota; kingdom Metazoa; phylum Arthropoda; class Malacostraca; order Decapoda; family Parastacidae; genus Cherax; species Cherax destructor. The sequence goes on along the minus strand of WNWK01001990.1, from coordinate 146,833 downwards.
TCTTTGTTTACAGGCTGGCAAGAAGAATAAAGAGCTACATAAACTAAAGTCCAGAGTTATATCTCCAGATTTTAGCATGCCCAATGGCATTCTTCCCAACCTTGAAGACCAGATGACATTTATCCTTGCCTATGTGAACAGCTACATGGAAGTGTGCTGCATTAGACGTCTTGAGTATGTACTTTTTAGAGAATATAGGAAAGCTTGTGGGAACCGTTCAGTAGAGCATGCCATATCTGGTGATACACAGGCTAATTGTAATATGACAGCAGGTGCTACCGAGGCTACCCAGGGTGAAGCGCAACCTACCTTTGATCAGTTAAAGAGATTTAAAACTCAGAGTGGTAAATCTGTGTACGCCAGAGTTAAGCAGCTCTTTAGCGAATGCGAAAAACCTACCCATCTGGAAAGAGCCTTTGTTGATGAAATGTATGATAATTTGAAGCTGGATATGCTAACCTGTAAGGATAAGAACATGGAAGAGCATGTTGAGGATGAGACAGATTTTGAACAAGAGCTAAGAGAAATGTTTATTTGAGAATTGTTTAGTTAGGACCACATGTACCTGTTTTGTAGTTTTGTAACTGGACTACATAGTAAAATGTCATTGAATATGTAAAATAAGCTCAGTACTCATTATTTTTTAATGCCTCTTAAAACATTTATTCTGTTTATATTGTTTATCCTTGTTTTTTATTTTTTATAGAAATTACAATTTGTAAATTGCTTTATACATTTCCTATACTTTATCTTTAAATTTCTATGGAACAAAAAAAGTGAACAAATATAAAAAATTATCCTAATATAAACAAATTAATCCTGAAGACTGTTAGGGTAAAAATGTATTAAATTAAACAATAATAGTTTATTTTTATGCAAGGATTTGTTCCATATGTTTTGTGTAATAAAATTGTTTAGCTATGCAGGGAGGTTTAACTCTCAAGTTACACTCATCTGTACTTAGAAAGTTTAGAAACTCCTTAGAACATTTAGAAATCCCTTAGAACATTTAGAAATCCCTTAGAACATTTAGAAATCGCTTAGAAAGTTTAGAAAACACTTAGAAGGTTTAGAAACCACTTAGGAAGTTTAGAAACCACTTAGTAAGTTTAGAAACCACTACAGTACAAACAATTGTGAAACATAAGTACACTTTGTAATGTCTGTTATATAAGCAACCTGTTCGTTGTAAGTGGGAATGCCAGTAACATGGCGGCTAATTCATAAATTGATATACAGTGGACCCCCGGTTTACGATGGTCCCCAAACTCGCCCTTTTATGTAAGTTTATTTTTGTAAGTGTATTTTTGGGGGTCTAAAAGGACTAATCTAATTTACATTATTCCTTAAGGGAATAAATTTGTTCAGTAATGGCACTTGAACAGCATTCTTGAACGAAAAAATGACGTAAACCGGGGGTCCACTGTACTAGGAGCATAGCTAGTTGGTAAGTAGAAGAACCAGCAACACAACTAACCTGCAAGTTTTGACTTGAAATGCAACTTTTTTAATTTTATGAGTCAGGAACACTTCTAGTTTGTAAGTTAAGGATCTCTTAGAACTGTATCGATGTTAATAATGCAAAACGGTATTTGTCAAATAGCACTTAAGGCTTTTATATTAGACAGTACAATTCTTACATGAAAGTTACATAAGTAAAAGATTTATCAATTATGTATTGAGCACTGCCATTTATAGTACAGTAAACCTTGTAAAGCAACTATATGTAACACTTTTTAACTTGATGCTCTTTATAAATTATAGTATTTCTTTAATAACGCTACAAAACCATTATACAGTGGACCCCCGGTTTTCGTGATTTTTTCGTTCCAGAATGCTGTTCAAGTGCCATTACCAAACAAATTTATCCCCATAAGGAATAATGTAAAGTAGACTAGTCCTTTTAGGCCCCGAAAAATACACTTACAAAAGCATTTAAAAAAATACACTTACATAAAAGGGCGAGTTTGGAGCAGGACAAACACCGGGGGTCCACTGTATAATGCTTTGAGAATCTAGAAAAAAATAAACTCCGAATTTTGGGTAGCAGACGCCATAATTTTTAGTCTATTCTTGGGATACAAAGCCTCCCACTGAGTGAGAGCAAATCGCTAGACAAGCATTTTTTTTTAACACGTCGGCCGTTTCCCACCGAGGCAGGGTGACCCAAAAAGAAAGAAAATATTTTCATCATCATTCAACACTTTCACCTCACTCATACATAATTACTGTCTTTGCAGAGGCGCTCAGATACGACAGTTTAGAAGTCCCTCCAAACTGCAGGCACTGTACTTCCCATTTCTGGGACTCAAGTCCGGCTAACCGGTTTCCCTGAATCCCTGCTCACACTCCAACAGCTCGTCAGGTCCCAAAAACCATTCGTCTCCATTCACTTCTATCTAACACACTCATGCACGCTTGTTGGAAGTCCAAAACCCTCGCCCACAAAACCTCCTTTACTCCCTCCCTCCAAGTTTTTCGAGGACGACCCCTACCCATGCCTTCCTTCCCCTACAGATTTATACGCTCTCCAAGTCATTCTACTTTGATCCATTCTCTCTAAATGGCCAAACCACCTCAACAACCCCTCTTCAGCCCTCTGACAAATACTTTTAATAACTCCACACCACCTCCTAATTTCCACACTCCGAATTCTCTGCATAATATTTACACCACACATTGCCCTTAGACAGGACATCTCCACTGCATCCAGCCATCTCCTTGCTGCAGCATTTGCAACCCAAGCTTCACACCCATATAAAAGTGTTGGTACCATTGTACTTTCATACATTCCCTATTTTTGCCTCCATGGATAACGTTTTTTGTCTCCACAGATACCTCAACACACCACTCATTTTTTTTCCTTCAATTCTATGGTTAACCTCAGCCTTCCTAAACCCATCTGCTGACAAGTCAACTCCCAAATATCTGAAAACACTCACTTCTTCCATACTCCCTCTCTCCAATGTGACATCCAATTTTTCTTTATCTAAATCATTTGATACTCTCATCACCTTACTCTTACCTGTGTTCAATTTCAACTTTCTACCCTCCCAAACTCATCCACTTACCTTTGCAACTTTTCTTTAGAATCTAGTATAAGCACAGTATCATCAGCAAACAGTAACTGTGTCAACTCCCATTTTGTATTTGATTCCCCATAATTTAATCCCACCCCTCTCCCCAACACCCTAGCATTTACTTCTTTTACAACCCCATCTATAAATATATTAACCATGGTGACATTGCACATCCCTGTCTATGACCTACTTTTACCAGGAAGTAATCTCACTCTCTCCTACGCACCCTAACCTGAGCCTCACTATCTTCAGAAAAACTCTTTACAGCATTTAGTAACTTACTACCTATTCCATACACTTGCAACATCTGCCACATTGCTCACCTATCCATTCTTATCATATTCCTTTTCTAAATCCATAAATGCAATGAAAACTTCCCTACCTTTATCTAAATACTGTTCACATACAGTGGACCCCCGGTTTACGTTATTAATTTGTTTCAGAATGCTGTTCAAGTGCTGTTACCAAATGAATTTATTCCCATTAGGAATAATGTAAATTAGATTAGTACTTTTAGACCACCAAAAATACACTTACATAATTGTTCAAGTTTGGAGGTGAACGTAAACCGGGGATCCACTGTATATGCTTTTTGGGACCTGACAAGCTGTTGGAGCATGAGCAGTGTAATATTTAGTGTAGGGATTCAGGGAAACCAGTTAGCCGGATTTGAGTCCTGGAAATGGGAAGTACAATGCCTGCACTTTAAAGGAGGGGTTTGGGATATTGACAGTTTGGAGGGACTTTCTAAACTGTCGTATCTGAGCACCTCTGCAAAGACAGTGATTGTGTATGAGTGAGGTGAAAGTGTTAAATGATGACAAATGTATTTTCTTTTTGGGGATTTTCTTTCTTTTTGGGTCACCCTGCCTCAGTGGGAGACGGCCGACTTGTTGAAAAAAATATATATACAGTGGACCCCCGAGTAATGTAAAAACTTCATTCCAGAAGCCTGCTCAAGTGCCATTACTGAACGAATTTACTGACTTAAGAAATAATGTCAAGTAGGTTAGTCTATTTCAGACACCCAAAATTACACTTACAAAAGCACTTACAATATTATACTTACATAATTGTACGATTTCCGGGGTGTTCGTAACTCGGGGGCCCACTGTACTGTATATACTAGATATATGCTTCAATGTAAATACTTGATCTACACATCCCCTACCCACTCTAAAGCCTCCTTGCTCATCTGCAATTCCTCTCTCTGTCTTACCTCTAATTCTTTCAGTAATAACCCTACCGTACACTTTACCTGGTATACTCAGTAAACTTCTTCTTCTTTCAACACGTCGACCGTTTCCCACTGAGGCAGGGTGGCCCAAAAGGAAAAACGAAAGTTTCTCCTTTTACATTTAGTAATATATACAGGAGAAGGGGTTACTAGCCCCTTGCTCCCGGCATTTTAGTCGCCTTTTACGACACGCATGGCTTACGGAGGAAGAATTCTATTCCACTTCCCCACTTCAGTAAACTTATTCCCCTATAATTTTTACACTCTCTTTTGCCCCCCTTTCCTTTACATAAAGGAACTATACACACTCTCTGCCAATCCCTAGGTACCTTCCCCTCTTTCATAAATTTATTAAACAAAAATACCAACCACTCCAACACTGTATCCCCTCCTGCTTTTAACATTTCTGTCATGATCTTGTCAGTTCCAGCTGCTTTACCCCCTTTCATTCTACGTAACGCCTCATGCACCTCCCCCACACTCACATCCTGCTCTTCCTCACTCCTAAAAGATGTTACACCTCCCTGGCCAGTGCATGAAATTACCGCCTCCCTTCATTGACATTTAAAAGTTCCTCAAAATATTCCCGCCATCTACCCAATACCTCCAGCTCCCCATCTATTAACTCCCCTACTCTGTTTTTAACAGAGAAATCCATTCATTCCCTAGGCTTTCTTAACTTGTTTATCTCACTCCAAAAAATTTTCTTATTTTCAACAAAATTTCTTGACAGTGCCTCTCCCACTCTATCATCTGCTCTCCTTTTGCACTCTCTCATCACTCTCTTCACCTTTCTTTTACTCTCCATATACTCTGTTCTTCTTGTAACACTTCTGCTTTGTAAAAACTTCCCATAAGCTACCTTTTTCTCTTTTATCACACCCTTTACTTCTTCATTCCACCACTCACTCCTCTTTCCTCCTGCACCCACCCTCCTATAGCCACAAACTTCTGCCCCACATTCTAATACTGCATTTTTAAAACTATCCCAATCCTCTTCAACTTCCCCACTACTCATACTTGCACTAGCCCACCTTTCTGCCAATTGTTGCTTATATCTCACCCAAACTTCCTCCTCCCTTAGTTTATACACTTTCACCTCTCTCTTACTTGCTGTTGCCATTTTCCTTTTGTCCCATCTACCTCTTACTCTATAACTGTAGCTACAACTAAATAATGATCCAGTATATTCGTTGCCCCTCTATAAACATGTACATCCTGAAGCCTACCCATCAACCTTTTATCCACCAATACATAATCTAACAAACTACTTTCATTACATGCTATATCAAAATGCTGACGGATGTGTGTATAAGATTCCTTGTAAAATATGCGATAAAGTTTATTACGGTCAAACTGGTAAAAGTCTTGAACTAAGATTAAAACAACATAAATATAGCATTCATTTTGTAAAGGGATTCAGGGAAACCAGTTAATTGATTTAGTTGGACTTGAGTCCTGGAAATGGGAAGTACAATGCCTGCACTTTAAAGGAGGGGTCTGAGATAGTGACAGCTGGGAGGGACTTTTCTCAGCTGTTGTATCTGAGCTCCTCTGCAAAGACAGTGATTATGTATGAGTGTGGTGAAAGTGTTGAATGATGAAAGTTTTTTCTTTTTGGGGATTTTCTTTCTTTTTGGGTCACCCTGCCTCGGTGGGAGACGGCCGACTTGTTGAAAAAAAAATATAGCATTAGAACTGGACAAGATTCTAATGCTCTATTTATTCATGTGAGAGATTTTAACCATCCAATTGATTTTCAAAATGCTGAGAAAGTTGTATCAAGCAAGTCCATGGTTGAGAGGAATATAATAGAATCATGTTTCATTAAAAGCAATTTTGAAAATAATATGAATATTTCTTTTGGTTTATATAAATTGGTGTAGTGTTTTCTTCAAACAGGTGTAGTGTCTGATATGTGGAAGATGGCTAATGTAATTCCTATTTTTAAAGCAGGGGACAAGTCACTACCGTCAAATTACCGCCCAATAAGCCTGACCTCAATTGTAGGCAAATTACTAGAGTCAATTATAGCTGATATTATTAGAAGCCATCTAGATAACCATAATTTGATTAATGATACTCAGCATGGATTCACGAGGGGCCGTTCCTGCCTATCTAATTTATTAACCTTCTTCACTAAAGCTTTTGAGGCTGTTGATCACGATAAAGTATTCGATATTGTTTATTTAGACTTTAGTAAGGCTTTTGATAGAGTACCGCACCAGAGACTGTTAAAGAAAGTGGCAGCTCATGGCATTGGGGACAAAGTGCTGTCATGGATCGAGTCATGGCTCACCAATAGGAAGCAGAGAGTATGCATAAATGGGGTTAAATCCGAATGGGGACTTGTAACAAGTGGTGTTCCACAGGGATCAGTCTTAGGCCCATTGTTATTTATAATATATATCAATGACCTTGACGAGGGAATTAAGAACATAAGAACATAAGAAAAGAGGAACACTGCAGCAGGCCCGTTGGCCCATACTAGGCAGGTCCTTCACAATCCGTCCCACTAACAGAATATTTGCTCAACCCAATTTTCAATGCTACCCAAGAAATAAGCTTTGACAATTCTACCCACTCATGCGCGAGTCCCACTCAAATCCAACCCCTCTCACTCTCTACTAGTGATATGAGCAAATTCGCCGACGACACGAAGATAGGTAGGATAATTGATTCAAACATAGATGTCATAGAACTTCAGGAAGATTTAGACAAACTTAATTCGTGGTCAGAAAAGTGGCAGATGCAGTTCAATGTAGATAAATGCAAGGTTCTGAAGCTCGGGAGTGTCCATAACCCAAGTACTTATAAGTTAAATAACGTAGAACTTAGCCATACAGATTGCGAGAAGGACTTGGGGGTGATGGTAAGCAGCAACCTTAAACCAAGACAGCAATGCCTAAGCGTACGTAATAAGGCAAATAGATTACTGGGATTTATATCAAGAAGTGTTAGCAACAGAAGTCCAGAGGTTATATTACAGCTTTATACATCATTAGTAAGGCCTCACCTAGATTACGCAGCTCAGTTTTGGTCTCCATATTACAGAATGGACATAAATTCGTTAGAAAACATTCAGCGTAGAATGACTAAATTAATACATAGCATTAGAAATCTTCCTTACGAAGAAAGATTGAAGACCCTTAAATTACATTCACTTGTAAGACGTAGAATGAGGGAGACATGATCGAGGTATACAAGTGGAAAATGGGTATTAACAAAGGGGATATAAATAAGGTCTTGAGGATATCTCTCCAAGAGAGAACCCGCAATAATGGATTCAAGTTAGATAAGTTTAGATTTAGAAAGGATATAGGAAAGTATTGGTTTGGAAATAGGGTAGTTGATGAGTGGAACAGTCTGCCTAGTAGGGTTATTGAAGCTAGGACCTTGGGTAGTTTCAAATTTAGGTTGGATAAATTCATGAGTGAGAGGGGTTGGATTTGAGTGGGACTCGCGCATGAGTGGGTAGAATTGTCAAAGCTTATTTCTTGGGTAGCATTGAAAATTGGGTTAAGCAAATATTCTGTTAAGAACATAAGAACATAAGAAAGGAGGAACACTGCAGCAGGCCTGTTGGCCCATACTAGGCAGGTCCTTCACAATCCATCCCACTAACAATAATTGCCAACCTAATTTTCAATTCTACCCAAGAAATAAGCTTTGAAGATTCTATTAACTCAAGTGCGAGTCCACTCAAATCCAACCCCTCTCACTCATGAATTTATCCAACCTAAATTTGAAACTACCCAAGGTCCTAGCTTCAATGACCCTACTAGGCAGACTGTTCCACTCATCAACTACCCTATTTCCAAACCAATATTTTCCTATATCCTTTCTAAATCTAAACTTATCCAATTTGAATCCATTATTGCGGGTTCTCTCTTGGAGAGATATCCTCAAGACCTGAAGGACCTGCCTAGTATGGGCCAACAGGCCTGCTGCAGTGTTCCTCCTTTCTTATGTTCTTATGTTCTTATAAAATTTGGGAAGAATTTAATGATACATTTGACAAATCTTAATGCTTGGGTAGAGTTTCAGGTCCTCTTCACAGAGTCGGGCGATGTCACGCTATTGTGAGATGTGGTCTTTGTTAATATGATGTGACTGTGAGGTGTAGTCTTGCCCCTTTATAAGATTTATGGTTTGTGTTTTATAGTTCCTTGATAATATGAGTAGTCAAGAAAGCACTTGGAATTCCTCAATTTTTTCATAGTGGTTGTCTTGCATGCTATATCATATCTTGTATACTTATTTATCCTCTTTTTTCATAAAATATGTATTACTTATTACCAAACCTCTTTCTACATATATCTCAATTAAAGGCTCTCCATTTTCATTTACTCCTGGCACCCCAATTTTACCTGCTACTCCCTCCACAACATTTTTACCTACTTTAGCATTGAGATCCCCAACCACAATTACTCTCTCACTTGGTTCAAAACTTTCCATGCACTCACTCAACATTTCCCAAAATCTCTCTCTCTCCTCTACACTTCTCTCTTCTCCAGGTGCATAAACACTTACTATAACCCACTTTTCGCATCGAACCCTTATTTTACTCCACTTAATCGTTGAATTTATACATTTATACGTATTCCCTCTTTTTCCTGTCATAACTGATCCTTCAACATTATTGCTACTACTTTAGCTCTAACTCTATTTGAAACCCCTGACCTAATCCCATTTATTTCTCCCCACTGAAACTCTCCTACACCCTTCAGCTTTGTTTCACTTAAAGCCAGGACATCCAGCTTCTTTTCATTCATAACATCCACAGTCATCTCTTTCTTATTATTCGCACAACATCCACGCACATTCAAACATCCCACTTTGACGGTTTTCTTTTTCTTTTTAGTAAGCTATACTGGAAAAGGGGTTACTAGCCCGTTGTTCCCGGTATTTTAGTTGACTTTTACAATATGCATGGCTTATGGAGGAAAGATTCTTATTCCACTTCCCCATGGATATGAAAGGAAAAGTAATAAGAACAAGAACTATTAAGATAAAATTAAAGAAAACTCAGATGACTGTGTATATATAAACATGTACATGCATGTGTAGTGTGACCTAAGTGTAAGTAGAAGTAGCAAGACATACCTGAAATCTTGCATATTTATGAGACAGAAAAAAGACACCAGCAATCCTACCATCATGTAAAACAAATGCAGGCTTCCTTTTTACACTCACTTGGTAGGATGGTAGTACCTTCCCAAGTGGTTGCTGTCTACCAACCTACTACCTATAACTTGTACCAATCAAATGTTTTTTTAGATTACATTCCTTATGAATGCTTAATTTATAGAAAGCTCTATGCATGGAAAATATTTAGTACATTAATAAAAAGAATACTTGAAATTTCAATAGAAGCTGAATAGGATTAATCCAGAAAGTAGGTACATGACTGCTTGACGCATGGGAATATGTAATTAGTGTAATTATGATATATAATTTAGGGTTACCTTTCTTCAGGATACATTCAGTTTACTTTAAAACCTTTAGGTAAACTACATATCCTGAGGAAGAAAGAGTAGTAACCCAATGCCTTTAACAGTCTTGTACCTACAGTTGTTTAATATTTTTTTTTATAATTATATGACATAGTTGTTAAATGAGAAAGCTATATAGTGACATCTAAACTGTCATATGGGGTGCCTCAGCAAAGACAATGATTATGTGTGAATGATGGTGAAAGTGTTTCTTTTTGGGTCACCCTGCCTCGGTGAGAGGCGGCTTAACGTGTTGGAAAAGACAAAAAATGATCTAAGCTCAGTTGTTGGAGGTTTGAAGGACCACCACTGCTTATCTTGTATGAGCCTTCCACTCCACGGCTGTATGACCCTTGTGGTTTAGCACTTCTTTTGATTATAATAATAATAATAATCCACTCCACGGGGCACTGACCTCGTACACCACAAGGAGTAATGGCATTTCAAAAAAACAATCTTATCATTTTATCTCCATACTTCTCCATTGCTCTTGGTTATTACTTTCTCAAATGCATTCCTCTTTAGTTTATACTTTTCTAGTGTAAGTCTTGCCAGAGGCAAGAGGCAAGACAGTGATGGAGTGAATGAGTGATAGGGTGAGAAATGTTTCTTCTCTTACAGGTCACCTGTCTCAGTAGGAGATGGCCGGTGTGTTAAGAAAAACAATGTACAGTAGTATATTATTGAAAGATTAATTTCCAACACAAATGTCTTTATAAATTTTTTAAAATTTCAGTATCCATATACATACTGGTACATCTATAATGAGAACAGTAACCCCATAAAGTATTATACAGGCTTTAAGTTTTTTTTTTTTAACTGTTTTGAGTGTTTCCTCTGTTTACAGTTTTTATCTAGTCAATAGAAGAATCAACCTTCCTTTCATTTGCAGTTAATCTTATTAACTATTATGTAACCTTTATTTCTTTCTGCCTATGTAGGTTATCTGCTTTCGTTCCATATTATAGTAATAGTTTTTCCATTGTACATTCCGTAATGTAGTAGTACAGTGGTACCTCGGTTAACGATATTTTTTCGTTCCAGAATGCTGTTCAAGTGCCATTACCAAACAAATTTATCCCCATAAGGAATAATGTAAAACAGACTAGTCCTTTTAGATCCCCAAAAATACACTTACAAAAGCATTTAAAAAAATAAACTTACATAAGAGGACGAGTTTGGGGACCATCGTTAACCGAGGTACCACTGTATTTAGAAGTTTTGTCAGCCACTGTTTATTCTTACGTTTAGAATGTGCATTCCAGAAAATTAATTGTAAGTTGATTGTTCAGTACAGGAGGGCCCAGCTTATACAGCAGGTTAGGTTCCAGACTACTGCTGTAAAGCAGAAATCGCTGTAAAGGGAATCAGTCTGAACATGCTTACACTATCGTATATTAAATGACCAATATAGCTAGACCTAAAAAAATACATATACAGTACACACAATGCTTAACTTTTTTATTTTGTAATAATTTTGTACAAATTTGCCTCAAACTTATAAATCAAATTTGAGACTTAAGGTTAAAAAAAAATTAATAATAAAGTTTAACGAGCAGGGTTAGAGATTGATAAAGCATAATGAAGTGGTAATGTAGTGAGGTGGCAGGCAGTCCTCCTTTTTTTTTTTTTTTTTTTTTTTTTTTTTTTTTTTTTTAATGCTTATAATTTGATTTTTAATATCTGTGCACTTTTTTGCAAGATAGAATAAGTGATGGTAAATGTTTTCCTTCTTTGAGTCACCCTACCTTGGTGGGAAATCATGTTTAAAAAAATATTGCAGTAATGACCAGCTAATAATTGCAGTAATAGAGTATAGTTAAAATGCGTTGTCAACTGATTTAATGAAGATTATACAATATTATAAAAGCCCTAAACCTGTGTGGGGTCATTCAGCTAATGTAGTGAAGATGTAAGGATATCTAGTAATGGTAGCTAAGGTGCATTAAGTATGGATGTGTCTTATTTTGATTTTTATTAACAGTAGCCATCTCCCATTAAAGTAGGGTGACTCTTAAAATGAAGAAACACATTCACCATCATTATTCAGTAGCTCTCTTGCTAGAAATGTGCAGACATCATGGTTCAGATGACCCTCCTAAATGCAATATGTTATGTATATAGTAATAAATTTAGATTCTTATAAATTTTTATAAATGTTCATTACTGAATGTGCCTTTATGCAGTAAACAAGAATATTCTTGAATATCATAAAAAAATATGGTACAGCCTCTCCTCACTTAACGACGGAGTTCCGTTCCTGAGACCACGTTGTTAAACAAATTCGTCGCTAAGTGAGGAGCATACTATAATGGTAGTGAGTTTGTGTCAACCATCTTTGATATTGTTTTAATGTCACCTTTCCACCATTTATAACATTTCTGGTATATTTTTAAATGTTTATACAGTAGTGTACTGTACAGTATATTGAAATAAACAGAATGGAGGAAATCAGCTCTATATACATTATTTAGGTATGAATACTGGTCAGAGAGCCCGTCGTAAGTCCGAAGCATCAGTAAACGAGTACGTTGCTAAGTGAGGAGAGGCTGTATTGTGTTTTTTCATTTAAAAATATTGAACTTTTTTCACTAAAGAATGAAGGGAAGGAAGAGGCAGTGCCTTAATTCAGTTAATAGGATCTTACTTCTAAAAATTTGAAATGTTATACCCTTCCTCAGATCAAATGTGATTCTCTCTCATTTCCCCTCATACAGTTTAATTTTTCTTATAAATATAGTTATAACATTGTCTATTATTAACCTGTCTAATGTTTAACAAACTCAAAGAACTGAATGATGTATGTGGGTTTGTCTGCTAGGAATTTATAATAATTTCACAATGAAAAGCAAATACCCTGAAAGAAAATGTATAAATATATCTTGGTTATATATGTGTAGAGCATTAGGAATAATATTTTGGAGAAGTATGTAATGAATCTGAACATTTCATGGGATTACTCAGATCTACTCAGACTGAAGTCTGAGTAGATCTATAACTGTGCTGCATTGTATGACCCTTGTGGATTTAGCTCTTGATTTTGATTATTATAATAACTACAGCACTTTATAACCCAGGTGGGTTTAGCCCCTAATTATGATGATGATAATAATGTAAACAGACTTCCAGTGTAGATTGACTGACGTAGTAGCCAGGCTTGGACTTTGTTACAATACGTCTGGCAGTATAGTAGACATACACATGATGATCACACTAAATGTACAGAATGTGGTGAGCCTTATGATCACTTGTTGTTGCAACATTATGTGGTTGATTGTCAACTTAAGCAATATAGAAATAGGCAGGATAATAAGCTAAGGTGTGGAGTTACTAAAAGTATTTGTCAGAGGGCTGAAGAGGGGTTGGTGAGGTGGTTTGGTCATTTAGAGAGAATGGATCAAAGTAGAATGACTTGGAGAGCGTATAAATCTGTAGGGGAAGGAAGGCGGGGTAGGGGTCGTCCTAGAAAAGGTTGGAGGGAAGGGGTAAAGGAGGTTTTGTGGGCGAGGGGCTTGGACTTCCAGCAAGCATGTGTGAGCGTGTTAGATAGGAGTGAATGGAGACGAATGGTTTTTGGGACATGACGATCTGTTGGAGTGTGAGCAGGGTAACATTTTGTGAAGGGATTCAGGGAAACCAGTTAATTGATTTAGTTGGACTTGAGTCCTGGAAATATAAAAAAGAAATATTGGGAAGTACAATGCCTGCACTTTAAAGGTGGGGTCTGAGATAGTGACAGCTGGGAGGGACTTTTCTCAGCTGTCGTATCTGAGCTCCTCTGCAAAGACAGTGATTATGTATGAGTGTGGTGAAAGTGTTGAATGATGATGAAAGTATTTTCTTTTTGGGGATTTTCTTTCTTTTTGGGTCACCCTGCCTCGGTGGGAGACGGCCGACTTGTTGAAAAAAAAAAAAAAAATAAGCTAAGTGATATGTTGCAAGAAAATAAGGTATCAAACATGTTAAACAAATACATATCTTGAATTTGCTTGCAACATAATGTGAATTGTAGATATGCTGTATATCCTGATACAGTATACTCCTGTCAGCCTTTATTTTGGGCCCTAGTTCCTAGGCCTGTGTATCTATATGCTCTTGGGCTGCTATTGGCAGGATGGATATGGGTGCACAATAGCCACTACCTTCCACAGGATGGATATGTGTGCATAATAAACTAGCCACTACTATCCACAGGATGGATGTGTGTGCATAATAAGCTAGTCATTACGTTAGCCAACTAGGTGGTTTGGTATCAAATTCTAAATATGAGGCTTCTCAAGCATGTTAGTCGTATGCTGGACTGCTGTCTTACTATTCCACCCTGTGAGGCAGTCTACCCACAACTGCCCCCTCAAGGGAAGTTCCTTGATGCTGGTGAGGGGCTCGCTGTATAACCCCTGTGGTTTAGCGCTTCTATTTGATTATAATAATAATGGTGAGGGGCTCTTGATCTAGGGAATTGGATCTGTGTTCTGGTTCCCTGAACTGAGCCTGAATACCTTCCATCCCCACCCCACATGCACTGTATAATCCTATGGGTTTAGCTCTCCCCCATGATTATAATAATAATAATACCCACAACTGTCATGGTAGTAGGTTGGTAGACAGCAACCACCCAGGGAGGTACTACCGTCCTGCCAAGTGAGTGTAAAACGAAAGCCTGTATTTGTTTTACATGATGGTAGGATTGCTGGTGTCTTTTTTCTGTCTCATAAACATGCAGGATTTCAGGTATGTCTTGCTACTTCTACTTACACTTAGGTCACACTACACACTCATCTGAGTTTTCTTCGATTTTATCTTAATAGTTCTTGTTCTTATTGCTTTTCCTTTCATATCCATGGGGAAGTGGAATAAGAATCTTTCCTCCGTAAGCCATGCGTGTTGTAAAAGTCAACTAAAATGCTGGGAACAATGGGCTAGTAACCCCTTTTCCTGTATAGATTTACTAAAAAGAAAAAGAAGAAAACCGTCAAAGTGGGATGTTTGAATGTGCGTGGATGTTGTGCGAATGATAAGAAAGAGATGATTGTAGATGTTAAGAATGAAAAAAAGCTGGATGTCCTGGCTTTAAGTGAGACAAAGCTGAAGGGGGTAGGAGAGTTTCAGTGGCTTTAAGTGAGACAGAGCTGAAGGGGGTAGGAGAGTTTCAGTGGGGAGAAATAAATGGGATTAGGTCAGGGGTTTCAAATAGAGTTAGAGCTAAAGAAGTAGCAATAATGTTGAAGGATAAGTTATGGCAGGTAAAGAGGGAATATAAATCTATAAATTCAAGGATTATGTGGAGTAAAATAAAGGTTGGATGTGAAAAGTGGGTTATAGTAAGTGTTTATGCACCTGGAGAAGAGAGAAGTATAGAGGAGAGAGAGAGATTTTGGGAAATTTTGAGTGAGTGTGGGGAGTTTTGAACCAAGTGAGAGTAATTGTGGTTGGGGATCTTAATGCTAAAGTGGGTAAATATGTTGTGGAGGGAGTAGTAGGTAAATATGGGGTGCCAGGGGTAAATGTATATGGGGAACCGTTAATTTAGCTATGTGTAGAAAGAGGTTTGGTAATAAGTAATACATATTTTATGAAAAAGAGGATAAATAAGTATACAAGATATGATATAGCACGTAATGAAAGTAGTTTGTTAGATTATGTATTGGTGGATTAAAGGTTGATGGGTAGGCTTCAGGATGTACATGTTTATAGAGGGGTAACGGATATATCAGATCATTATTTAGTTGTAGCTACAGTTAGAGTAAAAGGTAAATGGGACAAAAAGAAAATGGTAACATCAAGTAAGAGAGGTAAAAGTGTATAAACTAAGGGAGGAGGAAGTTAGGGTGAGATATAAGCCACTATTGGCAGAAAGGTGGGCTAGTGCAAGTATGAGTAATGGGGGGGGGGGTTGAAGAGAGTTGGGATAGTTTTAAAAATGTAGTATTAGAATGTGGGGCAGAAGTTTGTGGCTATAGGAGGGTGGGTGCAGGAGGAAAGTGGATTGAGTGGTGGAATGAAGAAGTAAAGGGTGTGATAAAAGAGAAAAAGGTAGTTTATGAGAGGTTTTTACAAAACAGAAGTGTTAATAGAAGAGCAGAGTATATGGAGAGTAAAAGAAAGGTGAAGAAAGTGCAAAAGAAGAGCAGATGAAAGAATGGGAGAGGCTCTGTCAAGAAATTTTGATGAAAACAAGAAAAAATTTTGGAGTGAGATAAACAAGGTAAGAAAGCCTAGGGAACGAATGGATTTGTTAGTTAAAAACAGAGTAGGGGAGTTAGTAGATGGGGAGCTGGAGGTATTGGGTAGATGGCGGGAATATTTTGAGGAACTTTTAAATGTCGATGAAAAAAGGGAGGCAGTAATTTCATGCACTGGCCAGGGAGGTATAACATCGTTTAGGAGTGATGAAGAGCAGGATGTGAGTGTGGAGGTGCATGAGGCATTACGTAGAATGAAAAGGGGTAAAACAGCTGGAACTGACGGGATAATGACAGAAATGTTAAAATCATGGGGGGATATAGTGTTGGAGTGGTTGGTATTGTTTAATAAATGTATGAAAGAGGGGAAGGTACCTAGGGAATGGCAGAGAGCATGTATAGTTCCTTTATATAAAGGGAAGGGGGATAAAAGAGATTGTAAGAATTATAGGGGAATAATGAGGATAGTGAGGCTCAGGTTAGGGTGTGTAGGAGAGAGGAAGATTACTTCCCGGTAAAAGTAGGTCTTAGACAGGGATGTGTAATGTCACCATGGTTGTTTAATATATTTATAAATGGGGTTGTAAAAGAAGTAAATGCTTGGGTGTTTGGGAGAGGAGTGGGATTAAATTATGGGGAATTAAATGCAAATGGGAGTCGACACAGTTACTTTTTGCTGATGATACTGTGCTTATATGAGATTCTAAAGAAAAGTTGCAGAGGTTAGTGGACGAGTTTGGGAGGGTGTGTAAAGGTAGAAAGTTGAAAGTGGACATATATAAGAGTAAGGTGATGAGGGTATCAAACGATTTAAATAAAGAAAAATTGGATATCACATTGGAGAGAGGTATTATGGAAGAAGTAAATGTTTTCAGATATTTTGGAGTTGACTTGTCAGCGGATGGGTTTATGAAGGATGAGGTTAACCCCAGAATTGATGAAGGAAAAAGGGTGAGTGGTGCATTGAGTTATCTGTGGAGACAAAAAAAACGTTATCCATGGAGGCAAAGAAGGGAATGTACGAAAGTATAGTGGTACCAACACTCTTATATATGACCTTACGGGTGTGCGTATAAATCTGTAGGGGAAGGAAGGCGGGGTAGGGGTCGTCCTCGAAAAGGTTGGAGGGAAGGGGTAAAGGAGGTTTTGTGGGCGAGGGGCTTGGACTTCCAGGAAGCATGTGTGAGCATGTTACATAGGATTGAATGGAGACGAATGGTTTTTGGGACCTGACGAGCTGTTGGAGTGTGAGCAGAGTTATACTGATTTATAAGATGACCCTCGCCTCTATTTATTCGCCTATAAATTCCTTTCTTCTGCCCTAAAAGATATTTGAGCCTATTATTCATCCATTTTGGGTCATTTCTACTTGATCTAATTTCTTTATATGGGATAAATGTTCTTTGGGCAGCCTGTATAGTGTTTAGAAAGTTGTCATATTGGTAGCTCTCTTCGTTACCCCAGTCCACAGTTGATATGTGTTCTCTAAGCCCATTATAATCTGCTAAGCAAAAGTCTGGGACTGTTACTGAATTATCCCTACTATCATACATCCATTCAATGCTAAAGGTAATGGACTTGTGGTCGCTTGTGCCGAGTTCGTATGTAATTTCTAAATTATTAACAAGGGATTCCTTGTTAGCCAGAACCAAGTCAAGTAGGTTATTTCCCCTTGTAGGTTCTGTCACAAACTGCTTAAAAAAAAACAATCCTGAACTACTTCTAAAAAGTCGTTTGATTCTAAATTACCTGTCAAGAAATTCCAATCAATCTGATTAAAGTTAAAGTCCCTTAGAATCACTATGTTATCAGGCTAGCGCTTCTATTTTATTATAATAATAATAATAATAATACGTTATCATGCCTTGTGGCCTTAACAATTTCCTCCCAAAGTAGTCTCCCTTGTTCCCTATTTAAGTTTGGAGGACGGTATATCACGCCTAAAATAAATTTTTTCACACCCCTCTGAAAATTCTATCCAGACAGACTCTGTATGTTTTATTTCAGACTTTATACCCGTTTTTATGAAACAATTTAAATGATCACGGACATAGAGTGCCACCCCACCCCCCTTCCCGATACTTCTGTCTACTTGGAACACTTTAAAACCCTGAATGTGACATTCAGCAGGCATGTCCCGATTTTTCATATTAAACCACGTCTCAGTTAATGCAAAAACATCAATATTACCTGCACTTGCAACTAATCTCAATTCGTCCATCTTATTTCTCGCACTAAGACTATTAGTATAAAAAATGTTCAGAAAACCTCCCTTCTCTTTACTCTTCTTGTTCATTTCTGTTTTTCCACTATACCTATTGCTGTCCTTGTCACCTAGTGCCACTGACTTTCCAATATCCACCTTATTCTGCCTATTACTAGTCCCCTAAAATTCATAACATTACTACACTGGGACTTCACTGTTTTCCCCCCATAACCCATACCACTAACTTTTTCTAGTTTAAAGCCCTAACAGCTCCCTCCACTGCAGTTGCCAGTGCCCCCACCCTGTGAATGCTGTATGACCCTTGTGGATTTAGCGCTTGGTTTTGAAAGTAATAATAATTCACCCTGTGAAAAATTCAATGTCATTCCTTTAGAGGTACGTAGGTACAGGAGCACCCACTTATACTGCATGTTAAGTTCCGGGCTGCTGCTGTAAAGTGAAAATCACTTTACTTTACTTCATACAGTTTGGAAGCAAAGCCACAAATGTTCCACTTAACATAACACTCAATGGTACACCCATCACAAGACTCACAGAGGGAAAATTCCTAGGAATCCACCTTGACAGTAGCCTTAAATTCCAAACACATATACAACAAATTTCCAAGAAAATCTCGAAGACAGTAGGCATATTATCAAAGATACGCTATTATGTACCTCAATCAGCTCTCCTTGCACTATATCATTCACCCGTATCTCACCTATGGAATCTGTGCATGGGGATCAACAACGTTAAATCACCTTAGACCACTCATAACACAACAAAAGGCCGCAGTCAGAATGATAACAAATTCCCACTCTAGACAACATACTCCACCAATATTCAAAAGTCTCAAACTACTCACCGTAAAGAACATTCATACTTACTCTTGTGCCTACTACATATATAAAACTTTACACTCTAATATAAACCCTCTGCTCAAAACTCTCCTCACCAACTTTAATAGGACCCATGACCACAACACAAGACACAGATCACTTTTTGATATACCCCGTGTTCATATCAACCTATGTAAAAATTCTATGCACATAAAGGGCCCCAGAATCTGGAATTCATTACCAGTAAATATTAAGATAATCTTGTCTGAAAATCAATTTAAGACTCAACTCAAAACCACCTACTCACCCAAAACTAAATGATCATACTATAAACTACTTTGAAAAATGCTCATTGTTACTTTCCTATACGATAATCTCAATTTTTAATAATATGTTACTATTATGTTACCCCCTACTCATATTATAAGTTAATGTCAAAAATGCTCAATGTTATTTTCCTTAAGATAATCTCAATTCCATATTATCATTCAAGAATCTTAACACCTGTAACAATCTAATATCATTATATAATAATTTAAATAGTAAAATTTCATCATATTGTAATTTTGAAAATAATTTTTAACTAGAATAAACTCAATAAATTTCTCTAATATTAAGTACATAGTTTTTAAGGACTAGAATAAGCTGCCCCTAATGCCATGGCATGTCAGTGGCTCTCCTTGCACTCAATTTACATTGTAACTTCCGATACCCATGTAATCTGCAATGAAATAAAAGTGAATCATAGCCCTTTTTTTCACTTTCAAATACTTATAAAAGCCTGATAACATGTTTACACTATCATATTTTAAGTGAGCAATAGAGCTAGGCCTAAAATAAAGCATATACAGTACACACATTACTTACCTTAAAATATTTTTGTCCATAGCTTATAGTGAGTGGTGAATATATTTATTGTAGAAAGTCTGAATAAATGAAGAATGGATATAACTGAAAACCACTGGATTAGCGAAACCGTAAAGTGACATGTTGTTAAGTGGGGACCTCTGATGCTGGTAATGGACTCCTGAATCTCAGGAATTATAGCTAACTTCACTTACCTTTGATCGAATTTGATTGTATCCAATGGGTTTTAGCACCTCCCTATTAATAATAATAATGGGGTAATAATAAGGAATATCACATTATATATAAGATACCCATCTTATAATGTGATATTCCTTATTATTCCTTAGCACATGTTACGAGCTTCCTGTCCTATCAATGGAGGAGTCTTCATCCTGGTGAAAGGTTCTTAATCCAAAGAATTTGGACTACCATCCCCTGCCTTTCATCAATTCCGATTATGTCTTATTGCATAGGTCTTATGTGATTTTTAAACATCTCAATAAAGGGTTGTGCTATGATGATGAGGCTCTTTAACCAAGGAACTGGAGCTATTCTTCATTTTTTTATCAGACCTGATAACTATTCCTCATATTTTCCAGGCACTGTATAAACTGTATTTTTAGTGTCATCTTGATAATAATAATAAAAAATAATAATAAAAAAAGACAGGAATGAGTGGATTAACGACATTGTTAATCCAAGTAACGGGATGAGTTTTACCTTGGGGTGAACCTGATTGCCTCTCAGTACCCCAGGCACTGTATGATCTTACACATTTAGCGCTTTCCCACAATACACACGTGTGCGCGTGGTAAATCTAAGAGCAGCCTTCAGGAATCTCAGTCATTCTGGGCCCTTCATACATTAGGCTCATCTTGGAGTATGCAGCACCAGTATGCAACCCTCACCTGTAAAAAAAACATGTTAAACTGGATACCTGCAGAAGTATGCAACAATGCTTGTTCTGTGGTATGAGGAGAGGCTAACAGAATTGTACCTAATGACACTGGAGGGTGAGACATGATAACAACATACAAAATACTCAGGGGAACTGACAAAGTAGGCAGGGATAGGCTATTTGAGAGGCGTGAAACTGGCTCTCGGGGACACCACTGGAAGTTAAGATCTTTCATGCCCCAGTCCCTCAGATCTGTAAATTTGGATAAATGTTAGTCCAGCAGTCTGAGAGACGATCAGTTGTGACTAATGTTTAGCCTAAAACACACAAGAAAATAAACATAAGGGAATAAGCTTGTTGAGTATACCGGGTAAAATGTATAGTAGAATTATTGAATGAATTAGTGGTATGACAAACTAGGTTTGCAGAATAACAAGAAAGATTTAGGAAGAGTAGGGGATGTATTGACCAAATTATTGTATTAACGAATACTGTCGCATTCATGGATTTAGAAAAACCGAAATAGTGTGGATGGGTAAAAATGTGGCAGATGGAATAGGTAATAGATTACTGAGAACAGCAAAGACTTCGCATGTAGACAGTGAGGCTCTAGTTAGGGCATGTAAGCTAGAGGGGAATTATTTTCCTGTAGAAGTAGGCCTTAGGCATAGATGTGTGATGTCACTATGGTTGTTTAACATATAGTAGTGTAAAATACCTGAATGCTAGGGTACTGGGAAGAGATGTTAGAGTAAGAGATAATGATTCTAATGAGAAACTGGAATTCTCTTTATGAAATTCTGACGAATGGAGGCAAAGATTTGTGGAGAAATTTGAGTACATACATGAATGTCAGGCTACCACGTATTTATTTCATCATTTTGATAATACTACCATGCTAGTATCTTCGTTATTAGCTAGAACGAAGATGTTGGATCGTTGTACTATCATCCAATTCATCTTTCATCATATGTCTGTATTTTTTAACTAATGAGAATTAGGTATGTGTATTCATATTTGTTTTGCAGTGGTCTCATTGATATGTATAAGTACGTAAGTATCATTGGATAATTCCAGAGTATTGCTGGTTTGTGACGTCTGAGGTTGATGCCAACGGTATTATATACCATTTTGATATTCAACTATTAATTACATCACGTGACCCGACTTGACCTATGGTTCAAGGGGGATTGTCTAGGCAGTCTCTCTCTTACCTGCGTTGAGACAAGATCTATACTCAGAAAACACTCTATCAGTACTTACGCTATGGAACACTGGAGGCTTGAACTAAGCCTACTGTGTATACCAAAACACTCTGAGGAGACATTAAAATCCCAGTGTACTAGGTCTTTTAAGACTGAACAACGTGATATACTATGTCTGTGTTAATCGAATTACGTTGGATCTGTGTAATGTCTTGTATAGATTATAATAATTTAATAAGTCTGATTATGTCGAGACTAAGTATATGAAAGTAATGACCTGTACTACTTTGACAAGAACTTAAAGGAACCCAAACAGTTCATCTTTATATATATATATATATATATATATATATATATATATATATATATATATATATATATATATATATATATATATATATATATATATATATATATATATATATATATATATATATATATATATATATATATATATATATATATATATATATATAAACAAGGAATGTCAGGTTAATCAAAGATTATTACGACCCTGAGAGGATCAACCTTTTCTTTACAGAGAATTATCTGTTCTCATTAGAACTTAAAGCAATTGCCTTCCTCAAGCACGTAATACCGATGGAAATTAAAAGTGAGCATAGGAAAGAGCAAGGCGATGACTGTAACAGATAATCTATTCAATGAAAAATTGGATATCAGAATGGAAGGAGAGAGTACAGAGGAAGTAAATGTATTCTGATGCTGGTGAGTGGCGACAGACGAGGTGAACCACAGAATACACGAGGGGGAATTAAAGTTGGTGGCGTGTGGAGGCATCTGTGGAAAGACACTTTATCTATGGAGGTAGAAAGAAGGAGTGTACCAGAGTATAGAGGTACCAACATTTACACGGGTGTGTAGCATGGGTTCTAAATGTGGTAGCATGGGTTCTAAATGTGGTAGCATGGGTTCTAAATGTGGTGGCATGGGTTCTAAATGTGGTAGCATGGGTTCTAAATGTGGTAGCATGGGTTCTAAATGTGGTAGCATGGGTTCTAAAGGTGGTAGCATGGGTTCTAAATGTGGTAGCATGGGTTCTAAATGTGGTAGCATGGGTTCTAAATGTGGTAGCATGGGTTCTAAATGTGGTAGCATGGGTTCTAAATGTGGTAGCATGGGTTCAGAGCGTAGAAATTAGAAGATAGTGTGGCGAACGAGTTAGTTCAGATGACTGATCTGGACATTTAGAGATGATGAATCAACATAATAATGACCAAAGAGGTGAGTAAACCTGGAGTGTCAGGACTCCTCCCACGCAGTGTTTACCTGGAGTTTACCTGGAGAGGGTTTCGGGAGTCAGCGCCCCCGCGGCTCGGTCTGAGATCAAGCCTCGTGGTGGATCAGGGTCTGATCAACCAGGCTGTTACTGCTGGCCGCACGCAAACTGACGTACGAACCACAGGCAGGAGCGACCTGATCTAAACCCGTCTTGCCCTGGAGTGAGAGGGTAAAGGAAATTTTGAATGTTAAGGGCTTTAGTACTTAACAGGTTTGTGTGAGCGTTTTAAATCGGAGTAAGTAGACACGTGTGGTTTTGTGGTTTGAAACAGTAAGATTTGAGTCCTGGCGGTGGGAAGTACAGTGCCTGTACTCTGAAGGATGGGTGGCGGTGGGAAGTACAGTGCCTGTACTCTGAAGGATAGGTGGTGGTGGGAAGTACAGTGCCTGTACTCTGAAGGATGGGTGGTGGTGGGAAGTACAGTGCCTGTACTCTGAAGGATGGGTGGTGGTGGGAAGTACAGTGCCTGTACTCTGAAGGATGGGTGGTGGTGGGAAGTACAGTGCCTGTACTCTGAAGGATGGTTGGCGGTGGGAAGTACAGTGCCTGTACTCTGAAGGATGGTTGGTGGTGGGAAGTACAGTGCCTGTACTCTGAAGGATGGTTGGTGGTGGGAAGTACAGTGCCTGTACTCTGAAGGATGGTTGGTGGTGGGAAGTACAGTGCCTGTACTCTGAAGGATGGTTGGTGGTGGGAAGTACAGTGCCTGTACTCTGAAGGATGGTTGGTGGTGGGAAGTACAGTGCCTGTACTCTGAAGGATGGGTGGTGGTGGGAAGTACAGTGCCTGTACTCTGAAGGATGGGTGCTGGTGGAAGTACAGTGCCTGTACTCTGAAGGATGGGTGTGGTGGGAAGTACAGTGCCTGTACTCTGAAGGATGGGTGGTGGTGGGAAGTACAGTGCCTGTACTCTGAAGGATGGGTGCTGGTGGGAAGTACAGTGCCTGTACTCTGAAGGATGGGTGGTGGTGGGAAGTACAGTGCCTATACTCTGAAGGATGGGTGGTGGTGGGAAGTACAGTGCCTGTACTCTGAAGGATGGGTGGTGGTGGGAAGTACAGTGCCTGTACCCTGAAGGATGGGTGGTGGTGGGAAGTACAGTGCCTGTACTCTGAAGGATGGGTGGTGGTGGGAAGTACAGTGCCTGTACTCTGAAGGATGGTTGGCGGTGGGAAGTACAGTGCCTGTACTCTGAAGGATGGTTGGTGGTGGGAAGTACAGTGCCTGTACTCTGAAGGATGGTTGGTGGTGGGAAGACAGTGCCTGTACTCTGAAGGATGGTTGGTGGTGGAAGTACAGTGCCTGTACTCTGAAGGATGGTTGGTGGTGGGAAGTACAGTGCCTGTACTCTGAAGGATGGTTGGTGGTGGGAAGTACAGTGCCTGTACTCTGAAGGATGGGTGGTGGTGGGAAGTACAGTGCCTGTACTCTGAAGGATGGGTGGTGGTGGGAAGTACAGTGCCTGTACTCTGAAGGATGGGTGCTGGTGGGAAGTACAGTGCCTGTACTCTGAAGGATGGTGGTGGTGGGAAGTACAGTGCCTGCACTGTACTTCCCACCACCACACTTTTGGCAAGACAGCGAGTGAATGAATGATGGTTAATGTGCTTCCTCTTCTCTGGTGATATAATCCAAGTTTTCCAATGGGGCCGCGAAAAACAATATGATGTTCAGTGAGAACAAATCTCAGGTACTGAAGAAATAAAAGCTAGAACAGAGTATAAAACAAATTCTAGCCACACAGTAGATAATGTCAGAGGATCTCACCTTCAAGGACCACAACAGTTTACCTGGAGAGTTCCGGGGGTCAACGCCCCCGCGGCCCGGTCTGTGACCAGGCCTCATGGTGGATCAGAGCCTGATCAACCAGGCTGTTTCTGCTGGCCGCACGCAGTGTCACTATCACATCTGCGAGGAAAATGATAGAATGGCTAACGAGAACGTTCAATGACCCCCGGAACAACCTGCAGGTGCAATAAATGGTTTTGAAAACCGACAAGTTGAAGACTGAGACACTTATGCAACACATGGGAATCTTTACTTGAAGAAGTGTCTCGCCACACAGTGACTTCATCAGTCCAATACAAAGCAGAAAATTTGTAAGGAGAGGAGGAGTTTGAGGTAATCGACTCCAGGCTGAGGGACTGATTACCTCAAACTCCTCCTCTCCTTACACCTTTCTGCTTTGTATTGGACTGATGAAGCCACTGTGTGGCGAAACATTTCTTCAATAAAGATTCCCATATGTTGCATGAGTGTCTCAATCTTCAACCTGCAGGTAGACTCCAGGTAGGTAGACTCCAGGTAGGCAGACTCCGGGTAGGTAGACTCCAGGTAGGTAGACTCTGGGTAGGTAGACTCCAGGTAGGCAGACTCCGGGCAGGTAGACTCCAGGTAGGCAGACTCCGGGTAGGCAGACTCCTATACAGGTATATGTAACACACTTCCACACAGCCTCCATCATATTAACCTAATATCATAAAAATGTGAACTTGAAAGGTTTTTCACGTCAAAACATCAATTTTCTCAATTAAAAATTCACCATAATCCAAAAATATTGTGTTCTTCATACACCACGATTATTATAATATCATTATTATAATTATTATATTCATGGGGAAGCAATCATCGTGTAAGGTCATAATGTGAGCGAGGAAGGGAAGGTGCACACGTCTCGTCCGAGGAAGGGGAGTTCCCATCCATCACCTACAACAACTGTCAGTCTACACAGACCAGACTGGTCCTTGAACACAAGCCGTCAGACAAGGTCGGGAAAACCCGGATACTTTCCAACGCATCAAATATCTCAACCACATCATGAACTGGAATGGAACTAACTTCACACACGAAACTGAAAGCAGGGGGGGGAGGAAATCTAATTGGCACTTACAGAAATCGCAGCAAATTTCAAGCTTTCTAAAGGACTGTGGACACAAAAACATAAGAAAGAAGGAGCACTGCCGCAGGCCTACTGGTCAGGCCTACTGGCCCATGCTAAGCAGGTTCAATTGACAAGTTTATGATGAAGAATAATATTGCAGCAGCACCTTAGCTATTCTTCGTATTATTAGTCTGGAAGTAGAGTTGTTGACATGGCAAGCAATTTTTTTTTTCAAGTACCCTCCAACCCTGAGTCAACTGGATTCTAACATGAGCCAGCAAGCCTTCAGAAGAGTTTCTAAAAAAGACTTTCCAGCTCACAACCGAAAAGTAGCGGGTTCGATCCCAGGGCTGGGAGGAACGTGTGGAGGTCTGGCCACACTCCTCTGCCGCCCCTGTTAGGTGACCGAGTCATCCTGGGGTAAACCTGCTGTGAATGTGTAAGAAAATCCAAATCCTGACGAGGGTATATCCTGTGTAGAATAACTTCATTACTGCTGGTAGTATTATCCTGTGTAAGATTACCAATAGACTCCTGGCTGTCTTCAAGAAGGCGCTGGACAGACACCTAAAATCAGTACCTGATCAGCCGGGCTGTGGTTCGTACGTCGGTTTTCGTGCGGCCAACAGTAACAGCCTGGTTGATCAGACCCTGATCCACCACGAGATCTGGTCTCAGACCGGGACGCGGGGATGTTGACTCACGAAACCCTCACCAGGTATACTCCAGGTACTGCTGGTAGTAGTTGACGATTGGGTAATGATGTTTTTTGAGAATGTGAGTTGGGTAACTCGTGGATTTTGTGTCCAGCAGGGGATAACTGGGATCCTTTTCACCAGCTGAAGATAACTGGGATCACTGGAGAGTTACTGGGATCACTGGAGAGTTACTAGGATCACTGGAGAGTTACTTTCAACAGTGGGTTATTGATCTCACACCAGTGCGCCCATATCTCATTCCAAATACCTAGTGTACCATGGCTTGTCTTGAGGTAGCCCCTTGTCTTGTCTGCTGCTTCAGCTAGAGTGAGAACCAGCTTCTCTGAAGCGACTTCTGACTTCAGGTCGAAAACGAATCGTGGTTCGCTTTTTATTTTCCTTCATCTCTTAACTGAAACCCAAAATGATTCTAGATAAAGAACAAAAAGGCACAATACCGTGACTATGTAAATGGTCAAACGTCGCCATAGACTTCTCTCTCCTAGGTGTGGTTATTTGTTTATGATTCTAGATAGGCAATGTTTATTGTTAAGGATAAAGAAAGAAGTTGGTGGCAGACGCGAGCACATCCTCTCCCTCCGAACTCCACTGGACGACTGATGAATTTAGGTGGGCGTGGCGTGCTGACGAGGGGTTGCAACCTCTCAGAGGAGTTTTTAAGAGGGGAATTTATAGCCGTGTGTGTGTGTATGTGTGTGTGTGTTTGTGTGTGTGTGTGTGTGTGCGTGAGTGCGTGTGTGAGTGAGTTTTTGTATCTACAGGATTACAACGAGATTCCTGGTGTGAATTATGGAAATCACACTGTATTGGAGAGGAATTTATGTCCATGTTTAGAGTGTATTTAAAATAAGCGGGGAGGGGGAGGGAAGGAGGGGACTGTAGAGAGAGAGAGAGAGAGAGAAGGGGGTAGAGAGGGCCCTGTGCAGTGCTGCCATCTAGCGCCCCTAGCTGGAGTCTCTCAGCGTTCTTGCTGGCCCCTAACCGGGTCTATACTGTTCTACCAAGAATATTACAGTCGGTGGTGAGTGAGGTTCACGTTACATCTCTTAAAGCTGTGATTCCTCCTGTTAAACACGAGCGCCGGAGGGAAATATATGCGGATTTGCTCTACGAGATGAAGCTTAGGAGAGGAGTTGCATCTGAGGCGGAGGATGCTGGGAGTAATGGAGGTGGGAGGAGCCTCAGCCCTGACTCAGGTAAGAGCAGTTCCCTCGACCTCAGCAGTTACTCAGCTGGAAGTGACGTCTGGGGCCACACTGCTGAGATACTGGAGCTTGTTCTCGCTAGCCTCATTATCCTCGCTGATGCAACACTTACCCTCATTGGAGAAACTTAGCCAGCCACTTACTGGAAGCCGCCGCCTGAGTGGCTCCAACCTCCTCAAAATCACGACTTTGGATTGGGTAATGTGGTGTGGGCGGGGATAGCGTGGCGGGGTGGGCGTGGGTGGGCGTGGGTGGGCGGGGCCAGGGAGTGCCACTTAGCGTGACAAACGCTGACAAGTGTCTTCCCTCAGGGCCTTTCATGGCTGGCGACACAAATTGACTGCAATAAAGACAAAGGACTCGGCGCCATTAGGGGAGTGAAGACAAAGAGGAGGCGGCGTTGACGTCTGTCTCCTTAATTAAGCCACTGGATGGCAGTGTTTTGCAGGCGCCTGCCTAATTGGAGGTGCCGGAGTAATTGGAGGGTTCCTGGGCCGCTCTCGGGGATTACTCACGCCGGATAAGAGGCTTTCCGGTATCAAAGACGGCGTAAATGAAGGCTAAATTGAATGCAGGAGGAGAGAGGAGAGAGGAGGGAGGTAATTGTGCGAGCAGGAGGAGGAGGAGGAGGCCGAGGATGATACTGTTTACCAGGAGAGTGAACCACGGTGTATTCAACTGGGTGTGCCTGCGGATGGAGGGGAGGGGGGATTGAGGTCTGGCTCTTGGACCCCGTCTTTGCGCACTCAGCTTTCTCACTGAGGACCGTGGTTGGATCCCCGGTACGAGTGGAAACACTGGGGCTTGTTTCCTTAAGACACCTGCTGTCCCTGTTCACCTAACAGTAGATAGGTACCTGGGGACAAAACTGACCTAATTTGCCCGAAGTGCTCTCCATAACAAGGGTTTTTTATATTGCATGTCATTGATGTCAGCTATGGTCTGTATAAGTTGTATCATGTATTTTTAGAAGTAAAGATTATTATTATTATTATTATTATTATTATTCGAGTAATTAGGGAGGGTTACTTTCTGGTCCTCCCGGTCGTACCTTTCCCAGAATCAGTACACTGAAGAGGGACTCCAGCGCATCTCTCCACCTGCTTCACACTCCTCGCGCTGGTAAAAAGCCTTGAGTCTCTTGATCCTCTGCAGGTCCCTCTTAAGTTGGGTTAGTTTCCAGTAGTGTTCTTCTCACCGACTCGATGTCCGGACCAACCTTGTATATCTTTGTATGTGTCTTAGAAGTTAGAATATCTCCTCTGGTTCTAACGTCTTATATTTATAACAATATTACGACTAGCAGGGGATCGAACCATGCTACGTAGGGTAGTACAGTGGACTAAGGTGTCTGGAAGTTAGCTAGGTTTCCAGGTGGCTGGCTAAATGTCCCGGGTTCGATTCCCGGCCAGTCGCCAAGGATCGAACCCGGCACAGGCACACGTTACATGTCTCTCAGTGCATATATATCACTAGTAGTTTACTTAATCATAGGTGGTGAACAGGTGATATGCCACCTTAATGACCTCGTGGATTAGATAGGCTTCAAACCCCCCTCCCCCCCCATTAACAAACCACTAACCAAGGTTCAGGACGCTCAACACGAATCATGAAAATCCGTTCACGTCCCGAACATGTCTAAAATCCGTTCATGTCCTGAACGTGTCTAAAGTTACTCAAGGAGGACGTTGTTACTCCACGTTTAGTACTGTAACCTCGCAGAGCTGACGACCTTCTTAAAGATGGGGGGTCAGCGCCCCAGCTGCCCCGGTTCATGACCTGACCTCAGATTATGTTTGTGAACCAGATGTGGAGTGTTCCAGGGAGGGTGTTAAATGTTCTAGCAAGCTTAGTACTTAATATATGGCTACTGCAAGACCCCATTAGACTACTGCAAGACCCCATTAGACTACTGCAAGACCCCATTAGACTACTGCAAGACCCCATTAGACTACTGCAGTGCCCCATTAGACTACTGCAAGACCCCATTAGACTACTGCAAGACCTCGTTAGACTACTGCAAGACCCCATTAGACTACTGCAAGACCCCATTAAACTTCTGAAGACCATATTATACTGCAAGACCCCATTAAACTACTGCAAGACCCCATAAATACTACTTATAAAAACCTAAGGATCACCACTGAGAAAGTCACATATACATTGATCCTCATAATAAAACATAAAATATTGTTTTTTCCCTTCGTGGATACTGTTATAATTTACACGCAGATAGTTTATTAGATATAGATAACAGTAAAATGAAATGGCTTTCTGTTAGTGTGTCGGAGAGGTATTGGGGGAGCGGCGCTCAGCTGATGGTTCCAAATTGGAACACACGCAGTCATAAAAGGCATTAGGCAGCAACACTGAATTCTTGCTATTAACAGCATGTGTTGCATCATGTTATGACAAGTGATTTTTAATGGACTGGGATAATGTTATGATGCACGGTACGCACATGCGCACACGCACATTATATATATATATATATATATATATATATATATATATATATATATATATATATATATATATATATATATATATATATATTCCAGTGTTCCTGGACAAGTGTTGTCCAGGAACACTGGAAGACAAGTGTTCTCTAGAAACACGGCAAACTCATCTATCTAAATAACTTAACATATAGTGATCATATTGTACTAGAAATGTACTAGAATGTGAAGCACCAGCAATAGAAGCCAGATCAACCAGGCTGTGATGTATATGTGGGTCAGCGGAGCGCCAGCAACACCAGTCTGGGTGACCAGGCTAGCACGAGCCTGGCCCAAGGCCGGCCCTCCGGGAGCAGAAAAAACTCCCAGAACTAATCAAAGGCATATCAAAGGTAAAGGTACTTTATAAGAGAAGAAAATGTGTATTAAGAAAGTATTTTAGAGAAATGAAATAGACCGAAATAAATTGAATGAATATATCTGTTTTATGGATGAAAATTGACTTAAATAATGTATATATATATATATATATATATATATATATATATATATATATATATATATATATATATATATATATATATATATATATATATATCTAAAAGAAGAGAGGAAGAGAAAATATTGGATAAAAGATAGAACCAATTCTTCTCCTCCTTCCTTCTTCCTCCCCTTCCCTTCCATCACTTCTCTTCTTCCCCCTCCCTCTATTTATCCAATCCCTCCCCAATCCACCAACAATCCATCCCCTCCCCGTCTCCCCACCCTCTCCCCCTCCCCCGCCCAATAAAGACACCAAGCGTCTCCTGTAATCCAAGGCAGACAATTAAGGTGTGATGATCAGGGACTCACCTGTACCAGTGACGACCTTAATTAGCAGAGAACGTCTTGAAGAAGCTAACGAAGAGGTTACTGAAGGAGGCTCAGACGGTGTAGCACCAGCTGCACACGACACAGGAGAGACAGACAGACACAGACAGAGACAGAGAGAGAGACAGACAGACAGAGACAGAGAGAGAGACAGACAGACAGAGACAGAGAGAGAGACAGACAGACAGAGACAGAGAGAGAGACAGAAACTCCCCCTGTGCTATTCTGGCATGTCTAGGGCGATGAGGTATGAAATTTTAACAGTATCCCTCTTTTTTTTTTTTTAAAGTAATGAATTTGAATGAATTCCGCCATGAAAATCAAGCGGCGGCCATGAATATGGAGGCCCCGGGCCGCCGCTCACCTCAAAAACCTGAAGAAAAAGGCAAATGAGGCTAAACGAAAGAAAAAACGTGAATTTAAAAACCGCGAAATTAAAGAAGAATACTGAACAAATCTGTTGAATATAATGATGATGATGATAATAATAATAATAATTATAACTATTATAATTATAATTATTATTATTATTAAAAAAATATAGTATTAAAAATAATAATAACAACAATAGCTGTAATAACAAAAACAGCAATAATAATAATAATGATCACAACACAATAATAATAATAATAGTTTTTTAGTGTTTTTTTTTTGTACTATGGATCAACCAGACTGTCGTTGACAGCTGACAGCGTGCAGAAAGCCTCGCTGGTGAAGCTGGCAGCGCCAGCAACATCCTTCTTTCTTGCAATGTAAATTATGCAAATGAGGAGGAAATGTTTGCAACATTTTGCAATGTTTTGAGTAAATGGTCCGGCCAGTGACCTGTGTCACCGGCTGGACCTGTGTTTGTCACTGGCTGGAACTGTGCCACTGGCTGGACCTGTGTTTGTCACTGGCTGGACCTGTGCCACTGGCTGGAACTGTGCCACTGGCTGGACCTGTGCCACTGGCTGGACCTGTGTTTGTCACTGGCTGGAACTGTGCCACTGGCTGGAACTGTGCCACTGGCTGGACCTGTGTTTGTCACTGGCTGGAACTGTGTTTGTCACTGGTTGGAACTGTGTCACTGGCTGGAACTGTGTCACTGGCTGGAACTGTGTCACTGGCTGGAACTGTGTCACTGGCTGGACCTGTGTTTGTCACTGGCTGGACTGTGTCACCGGCTGGACCTGTGTTTGTCACTGGCTGGACCTGTGTTTGTCACTGGCTGGACCTGTGTTTGTCACTGGCTGGACCTGTGTCACTGGCTGGAACTGTGTCACTGGCTGGACCTGTGTTTGTCACTGGCTGGACCTGTGTTTGTCACTGGCTGGACCTGTGTTTGTCACTGGCTGGACCTGTGTTTGTCACTGGCTGGACTGTGTCACTGGCTGGAACTGTGTCACTGGCTGGATCTGTGTCACTGGCTGGACCTGTGTTTGTCACTGGCTGGACCTGTGTTTGTCACTGGCTGGACTGTGTCACTGGCTGGAACTGTGTCACCGGCTGGACCTGTGTGTGTCACTGGCTGGACCTGTGTTTGTCACTGGCTGGACTGTGTCACTGGCTGGAACTGTGTCACTGGCTGGAACTGTGTCACTAGCTGGAACTGTGTCACTGGCTTTAACTGTGTCACTGGCTGGAACTGTGTCACTGGCTGGAACTGTGTCACTGGCTGGAACTGTGTCACTGGCTGGAACTGTGTCACCGGCTGGACCTGTGTTTGTCACTGGCTGGAACTGTGTCACTGGCTGGACCATTGTGTGTCACTGGCTGGACCTGTGTGTTTCACTGGCTGGACCTGTGTCACTGACTGGACCTGTATCACTGGCTGGACCTGTGTCACTGGCTGAACCTGTGTCACTGACTGGACCTGTATCACTGGCTGGACCTGTGTCACTGGCTGGACCTGTATCACTGGCTGGACCTGTGTCACTGGCTGAATCTGTGTCGCTGGCTGGACCTGTGTCACTGGCTGGACCTGTGTGTCACTGGCTGGACCTGTGTGTTTCACTGGCTGGACCTGTGTCACTGACTGGACCTGTATCACTGGCTGGACCTGTATCACTGGCTGGACCTGTGTCACTGGCTGAACCTGTGTCGCTGGCTGGACCTGTGTCATTGGCTGGACCTGTGTCACTGGCTGGACCTATGTCACTCGCTAGTGTACTCTTTGGTCGTCTATAAAGTCGTCGACGCCTTTATAAACCTTTCTTTGCTTTGTTGGAAACGTCGTTCGTGTGTAAGTTTCGACCCCGTGATTTTATTCACTCTGGTGGTGAACAAGGTCTCCTGAGCGAAACGTGTCCATTACGTACCTTAACTATATGCTCACGTTTCTATTTTTTATTTGTTTATTAGACCCCTAGATGGTGGTGAAGGGGTCTTGATTTTCAACCAGCTGAGTGCGTGTACTAGCACCATCTGCCTGGCTTCCATTCCCTCTTTCTGTCTTCTCATCTCACTTAAATTTCATTCGCTTTCAATATGTTTCTTGTACACGCCTTTCTATATTTCACCAGTCTTTATGTCTGGTCTCCTGAATCGCCCCATTGGTCTTTTCAGCTAGAATTTGAGGTGTTCACTCCCTCAGTCTTGATAGGAGTGGAGAGGTTGTTCTGAGGTGTTCACTCCCTCAGTCTTGATAGGAGTGGAGAGGTTGTTCTGAGGTGTTCACTCCCTCAGTCTTGATAGGAGTGGAGAGGTTGTTCTGAGGTGTTCACTCCCTCAGTCTTGATAGGAGTGGAGAGGTTGTTCTGAGGTGTTCACTCCCTCAGTCTTGATAGGAGTGGAGAGGTTGTTCTGAGGTGTTCACTCCTCAGTCTTGATAGGAGTGGAGAGGTTGTTCTGAGGTGTTCACTCCCTCAGTCTTGAGAGGAGTGGAGAGGTTGTTCTGAGGTGTTCACTCCCTCAGTCTTGATAGGAGTGGAGAGGTTGTTCTGAGGTGTTCACTCCCTCAGTCTTGATAGGAGTGGAGAGGTTGTTCTGAGGTGTTCACTCCCTCAGTCTTGATAGGAGTGGAGAGGTTGTTCTGAGGTGTTCACTCCTCAGTCTTGATAGGAGTGGAGAGGTGTTGTTCTGAAGGTGTTCTACTCCCTCAGTCTTGATAGGAGTGGAGAGGTTGTTCTGAGGTGTTCACTCCCTCAGTCTTGATAGGAGTGGAGAGGTTGTTCTGAGGTGTTCACTCCCTCAGTCTCGCTGGATGTTGCACAATTTCATTGCAGAGTGATCAGCAATTTGAACAATTTGCATCAAGGCTGAAAAAGTGAACACCTCAGGCTGTGTCATATGCAAGAAGCAATTGAACAACAACAACTGAACAATTAAAACGTCATTGCATTCCTTCTCTCACTAACGCACTCTCACAACAACGTCTCTAACACAGCCACACCAACATCTCCTCCACACACACCAGCCAGGGCCACACTATCCTCTGTTAGAAATCTATTTACCACTTTCAGTGACTTCATTCAATACATCTGAAACATTTCCCCAGTCATAGATTTATTTTAGAACCATAAAAGCAACGAAAAGTTTCTCTCTTAATTGTAAGTGGTATACCTAGAGTATACCTGGAGGGTCTTCTGGGGGGGTCAACGCCCCCGCGACCCAGTCCATGACCAGTACCCACAACTTGATGAATAAAATATGGGTATCTTCATTATACCCATGAGTCGCACATGTGTCAAATCCAGGTACTGTTTACTTACATGGGTCAATGCAGACACTTTATCCACCTGGTCATGTCATGCACTTCCACTGGCTGCAGCTGTGGGTCATCACATGACTAAGACCCGAGTCAGGAAACACTTGTCCTGCTTCCTGACAAACCTTACCTAAACTCCACCTTGGGGCCGGGCAGCAGGGGCGATGACACTCGGAACATCCCTGGTGGACTCCAGCAGTCAGGTAAACACATTCACTTTCCCCGTGGCCTGGTGGCAAAAGCTCTCGCTTCACACGGTGAGGGTCCGGGTTCGATTCCCGGCGAGGGTAGAAACACTGGGCGTATTTCCTTACACCGGTTGTCTATGTTCACCCATCAGTAAAATTGGTACCTGGGTGTTAGTGGACTGGTATGGGTCGCATCCTGGGACAAAACTGACCTAATTTGCGGGAAATGCCCAGCATAACAAGCGGCTTTCTATATAGTAGTATGGTGTGTATACCTTGTACATGTACTTGTAGTAAATAAAGATATTATTATATTAGTATTATAAGTAAATATTTCTCTGAGAGTCTACAAATTTATTTTTCTGTTTTTGATCACCATTAATTTTGCAAGTTTGCCAGACTTCCTCAGAACAAAGCACAACAAGGAACAATACCATGACTGGAACAATACCATGACTGGAACAATACCATGACTGGAACAATACCATAACTGGAACAATACCGTGACTGGAACAATACCATGACTGGAACAATACCATGACTGGAACAATACCGTGACTGGAACAATACCGTGACTGGAAAAATACCATGACTGGAAAAATACCATGACTGGAACAATACCATGACTGGAACAATACCATGACTGGAACAATACCATGACTGGAACAATACCATGACTGGAACAATACCATGACTGGAACAATACCATGACTGGAACAATACACAAAAAACCCGCACATGGGAGAGAAGAACTTACGACGACGTTTCGCTCCCACTTGGACCACTTACAAGTCCCACTGACACACGAAGGTGGGGGAGCCAGTGTATATAGGCGCATGTATGCATCGCGCTGAAGGGACTTCCCGGAGCCTATTATTCAGTTTTCGTTGCATTTTTGAGCATTTCGTTGAGCATCTACGAAAAACTGTACCTTAGAGAGGCGTATTTATAAGCGCTGACTGTACACGAAGGATAATGCCAAAAACAACCACGGGGGGGAGGGGGAGTTGAATGATAGCTCTAGGTCTTTCGTGTTGCAGTCAACACATCATTAGGAGCTTGCAATGTTGCAGAAAAGAGGAAGATGTCCCAGCAAACACGTTCTCGGGCAAGGGCGTTCCTCGTGATCGTATCTGCTGGAGCTTCCTCCTCTTTTCTGGAACATTGCAAGCTCCTGATGATGTGTTGATTGCAACATGAAAGGCCTAGAGCTATCATTCAACTCCCCCCCCCCCGTGGTTGTTTTGCTTGTTCACGATATTTGCATAATAACGAAGAATAATTTAAAGAGTGTGTCGTACGTTGGATTGCGTGCGGCCAGCAGTAACAGTCGCAGGGGGCGCTGACCCCCACGGAACCTCCTCCAGGTAGACTCCAGGTACGTTAAGTCCTACGACTTTGTCACTCAGAGACGATGTAGAGCTGTGACTCGACCCCTGCGACCACTTATAGGTGAGTAGCTACGTACACACACACGTACGTACACACAGAGGTGAGTACAGACACACACACACACACACACTCAAAAACAAAACTCAATGTGACGGAAAAAAAATTCAATTCTCCAGCGTGGCGAAAAAAAATAGGGCAAATTGGGCGTGTGAGTCACAATTATGAGATACAGGGCAAATGGGAAGGAATTCCGCGCGAGATTGTCACATTATAAATTCATGAAAGTCATCCAGATCTCCACAAACTGTGAGTGGTGTGTGGGAGAGGTGTGGGGGAGGGGGGAGGAGGGGGGAGAGAGGGGGTGTATGGGGGGAAGGTGAGAGAGAGTGTTGGAGGAGGTGAGAGTGTGGTGGGGGGGTAATGAGAGAGAGTGGGGTGGGAAGGTGAGAGGGAGTGGGAAAAGGGGGTCAGAGGGAGAGTTCTGGCTAGGTGGAGTGGGAAAGGCAGAGAGAGGGGGGGGGAGAAGTAAGGGAGTAAAGATGGAGGATGAGAGAGAGAGGAAGTGAAGGAGCAAAGAGGAAAGTGATGGAAATGAGGATTACTGAGAAACATTACATTCTGCCACATTGAGACACGTTTCCCACATCACCACTGAGGTATCCCTCTCACTCTCAAGTCTTCCTCAGTCGAGTTTCCCAGGGATGCTGCATCAGCAGCATCTACATCAGCATCAGCAGCATCAGTATCATCAGCAGCATCAGTATCATCAGCATCAGCAGCATCAGCAGCTGCAGTGTTCTCTCATAATGACCAAGACTCTGGGGGTCGTTAGAAATTTTCCAAAAATTCCGCGAAAAATAAAATACCTCAGTGCCCCCCCCCACACCATCCCACCTTCACCCCCCCCTCCCTCCCTCCGTCTCCCCACACACACACCAGAGAGAGAGAGAGAGAGAGAGAGAGAGAGAGAGAGAGAGAGAGAGAGGTGAGATACTCAGGTGACAACATTAATTAACCAACAACGAGTGTGTGTGTGAGAGAGATACTTGAGATGAGAAATAACCTGAAATTATGACTATGAACTGGAGTAGAGAGAGAGAGAGAGAGAGAGAGAGAGAGAGAGAGAGAGAGAGAGAGAGAGAGAGATCTTGGCGCACTAACCCAGGCACCGTCCTGGGGTTCACTGGTGTCTGGCACTAGTGCCACACTCACAGGACCTCGATTAAAGCCAATAAGACACTGGTGTGAATCTCTCAATGTGTGTGTACTCACCTAGTTGTGGTTGCAGGTGTCGAGTCACAGCTCCTGGCCCCGCCTCTTCACTGGTCGCTACTAGGTCCACTCTTTCCCTGCTCCAAGAGCTGTATCGTACCTCTTCTTAAAGCTATGTATTGGTATCTCTGATTTCTGGCCTCTTGGCTCTTATCATATCTACTCTTGAAGCTGTGTATTGACTCTGCCTCCACCGCTGCCTCATCCAAGTCATTCCACTTTCTACCACCCCGAGACTAAAGTAATTCTTCCTAACATCTGCATGGGTCATCTGGGTCTTCAGCTTCCACCTGTGTCCCCTATCTGCCTTATCAATACCTCTTAAGATTTCTTATGTCGTAATCATGTCTCCTCCCCATATCCTCTCTGCCAGGGTGGTCAGGTTTAGTTCCTTCAACCATTCTACATCCTTCCCAGTGTTGGTGGTAGCCTGGTTGCAAACTATTGGATCCTTTTAAGCTTCTACACAAATTTTACTAGGTGTGGGCTCCGTGCTGGGGCTGCGTACTCAATGATTCACCTATGTTGCGTACCGTTCCAATGTATTCTTTGAATGTCATTTACCGCTGGTGCTATACGGTTTATGTGTAACTCTGGCAGTATATTTAACCCAGGTTTTTATCGTTGTCTGATGCTGATCCTCGCCTGTACTGTACTCCGTGACCGGTCTCCCTTCACCAGGTTTCATGACCTTGCATGTGTTTAAAGATAACTCTGAAGGCTACTTCCTGGACAACATCTCCAGTGCACTGAGGCACCGCTGCAGTTTATCACTGTCCTCTCCTCTTCCCATTCTTCTTTTTAGCTGTACATCATCAGCAAACAGTGACATACACCAGTCAGTTCCTTCTGCCAGGTAGCTGACACAACGTCAGGAACAGCAGCAGTCCAAATACTGATCCTTGTGGGACCCCAGTCGGTACTCTAGCCCACTCCGACGTTCATCCCTCGTTGCTACTGCAGACAAATACTTCAGAGAACCCACAGGTTATGCTATACCTTGAAGGACTGAGCACATCCACTCCAGGCGAGGGACTGATTACCTCAAACTCCTCCTCATCTTCCACCCATCGTCTCTCTATCGGACTGAGGAAGCCACTGGTTGGCGAAACGTCTCCACTGACTGTTACTATCTATCTCCTGTTGTTCACTGTCTACCTACCTATCTACCTTGGCCCGTTCAAGCCTGTTCAAGGCCGTTCAAGGCCTCTCGTTGCTCTTGATGAACGCCAAGTGAACACAGGTTAAGTGCACCAGTGTTCACCATTGTTCACCAGTGTTCACCAGAGTTCACCAGTGTTCACCAGAGTTCACCAGTGTTCACCAGTGTTCACCAGTGTACACCAGTGTTCACCAGTGTTCACCAGTGTTCACCAGTGTTCACCAGTGTTCACCAGAGTTCACCAGTGTTCATTAGTGTTCACCCGCCGGAGCTGAAGATTAGGTTTTAAATTTTCACGTTTGATGGGTTACTGTAATATATTTAGCGCGGCCTAGGACACCGGGATGAAGAACGGCCTAGGACACCGGGATGAAGAACGGCCTAGGACACCGGGATGAAGAACGGCCTAGGACACCGGGATGAAGAACGGCCTAGGACACCGGGATGAAGAACGGCCTAGGACACAGGGATGAAGAACGGCCTAGGACACCGGGATGAAGAACGGCCTAGGACACCGGGATGAAGAACGGCGCTCCTCTATCCCTCGGTGGATAGGAACGACACTCTTCTATCCCTCAGTAGATAGTAACGACACTCTTCTATCCCTCAGTGGATAGGAACGACACTCTTCTATCCCTCAGTGGATAGGAACGACACTCTTCTATCCCTCAGTGGATAGGAACGACACTCTTCTATCCCTCAGTGGATAGGAACGACACTCTTCTATCCCTCAGTGGATAGGAACGACACTCTTCTATCCCTCAGTGGATAGGAACGACACTCTTCTATCCCTCAGTGGATAGGAACGACACTCTTCTATCCCTCAGTGGATAGGAACGACACTCTTCTATCCCTCAGTGGATAGGAACGACACTCTTCTATCCCTCAGTGGATAGGAACGACACTCTTCTATCCCTCAGAGGATAGGAACGACACTCTTCTATCCCTCAGTGGATAGGAACGACACTCTTCTATCCCTCAGTGGATAGGAACGACACTCTTCTATCCCTCAGTGGATAGGAACGACACTCTTCTATCCCTCAGTGGATAGGAACGACACTCTTCTATCCCTCAGTGGATAGGAACGACACTCTTCTATCCCTCAGTGGATAGGAACGACACTCTTCTATCCCTCAGTGGATAGGAACGACACTCTTCTATCCCTCAGTGGATAGGAACGACACTCTTCTATCCCTCAGTGGATAGGAACGACACTCTTCTATCCCTCAGTGGATGGGAACGACACTCTTCTATCCCTCAGTGGATAGGAACGACACTCTTCTATCCCTCAGTGGATAGGAACGACACTCTTCTATCCCTCAGTGGATAGGAACGACACTCTTCTATCCCTCAGTGGATAGGAACGACACTCTTCTATCCCTCAGTGGATAGGAACGACACTCTTCTATCCCTCAGTGGATAGGAACGACACTCTTCTATCCCTCAGTGGATAGGAACGACACTAGACGTGGAATACTGATGGTCAGCTAATGAATTTAGCTTCTCTTGGTAGAACGTTTCGCTCTCTGTAGAGCTTTATCAAGTCACGTTTCGCCCTGTGTAGAGCTTTATCAAGTCACGTTTCGCCCTGTGTAGAGCTTTATCAAGTTACGCTTCATCCTGTGTAGAGCTTTATCAAGTCACGTTTCGCCCTGTGTAGAGCTTTATCAAGTCACGTTTCGCCCTGTGTAGAACTTTATCAAGTCACGTTTCGTCCTGTGTAGAGACTTATCAAGTCACGTTTCGCTCTGTGTAGAGCTTTATCAAGTCACGTTTCTCTCTGTGTAGAGCTTTATCAAGTCACGTTTCGCTCTGTGTAGAGCTTTATCTAATCACACAGAAGTTGCAGACCCGGTAAAGCTCGACATTGATCGAAACGTCGGGGAAGGGTGGGGGGGTTTGTTGACAGAGCTCTCTCTAATAGAGCTTCCGTGTCTCTATCTGGGCGTGGGTGAGGGCTCTTGATCAGAGGGCTTGGAGTTCTCTGCCTCTCATGCCTCGGAGCTGTGCTGTGCTACCCCTGTGGGTTTATCGCTTCTTAAAAATAATAATGATGATAATAATGATGATAATAATAATAATAATAATAATAATAATAATAACAACAACAACAACATCCCTGGCATTATGGTTCATCTGGGGATGGGAGGGGACGGGGACGGGAGGAGGAAGAGAGCATTGGTTGTCATTGTTCAGGCAGACTGTGAGTGAGGGCAGCATGCACCAGGCCCTCCACGCAACACAGCTCCGCATTTATTTCTTCGCTGCATCAATTCATCACTGCACAGAATTATTTAATAAAAAATCTGTGTTTTATTTAGGGTGGACCCCCGAGGCAGCGAGGCAATCAGTGGGCAGCAACCGCACTCTACCAGCCTATGGTTGCCGGCCTGTGTCATGCATTATGGAGGGTATTGTGTCAGGGAGGGAAGGGAGGGCAGGGTGGGTACATATAGATATGTAGCACAGGGACACATTCTACTCCCTTTGCCTTGTTATGGTATGGGAGGGAGGAGCGAGGGAGGGTGTTGTTGAAGGGAATGAGGGAGAGGATGGTAATGGGGAGTGGGAGATAAGAATTAGGATAAAACACGCGAAACAAGAAGATTAAACGTGCGAATGAGTGGGATTCCTGGTAGACGGACTGGTAGATGGATTGATGGATTAGTAGATGAAGGAACCAGCTGGTAGACAATCCAATCCAATCACTAGTAACGTAATACCAAACAAGGGAGTTCTGCAACAATTTTTTTTAGCCCCTTTTTCGTCCGAATTCATTCATTCTTTTGTCTTGTTTAAATAAGCGTACATGACTTATCGTCAGGTGATGGCTACGTCTCTCTCTCTCTCTCTCTCTCTCTCTCTCTCTAGTCTTCACTGCTAGAAACACAAACAAGAGAAAAAGTCATCATGCGTCCGATCAGAAGTATATATATATATTACTGGAAGGGCGAACCTATTGCAGGAGACACACTGAGAATGATGTGGTAGCTATAATCCCCTTAGATATTCATGATCCCCTTAGGTCATCATGATATAATGGTGTCCATGGTCCCCTTAGATTCTCATTACCCCCGGGACTCCTTCCCCAACACGAATGCTCTATTTCCCAAGACTGATGGACAGAGCACATCAGGCTGAGGGACTGACCACCTCAAATATTTTTTCTCCAAAGTTGAGGGACTGATTACATCATCTTTATTTCACTACTTCTGCTCCTTCTGTATTTGACTGAAGAAACCTACTGTGTAGGCGAAACGTTTCATCAATAAAGATTCCCAGTTGCTGCCCATGTGTCTTAATCTTCAGTCTCCTCCTGTTCGTGTTGCTGCCTCCGCTCCCCATCATGAAGGACCAAGGAACTCTTGTTTAACTCTCTTATTCTCCATCACAACTAGATGAGTGGATTGACTGGTTGCTGAATGGATGTGTTGGTATATGATTGGCATATAAATGGACTGATTGATGGATGGATTGATAGATAGATTGATGGATGAATGGATTGATGAATGAATAGATTGGTGGATGAATGGATGAATCTATTGGTGTGTGGATGACTGCAGCATCCACTGAGAGCTAGGAAATACGCTAAATGCGCAAATAAACAAGAAGTTACAGACAAAACAAGAAAGAGAGAAGGTGAGAAAGAGACGGAGAGAGGGAAAGAGGAGAGAGGGAAAGAGGAGAGAGGGAAAGAGCAGAGAGGGAAAGAGCAGAGAGGGAAAGAGCAGAGAGGGAAAGAGCAGAGAGGGAAAGAGGAGAGAAGGATAGAAGAGAGGATGGAAAATGAATTAGAAGAGACCATCACAAATAATTATGAGGCTTAGGAAGGTCTTATGACGGATTGTGTGGGCAGTTAAGAGGAGGAAGAAGTGGAAAGAGGAGGAAATGATGAAGGAAGGGAGGATCTTGGTAGACAGGAAGAGGAGGAGGAGGATGAAAGATAATGATTGTGGTGGTGTTAGAAGGAATGGTT
The DNA here is from genome assembly GCA_009830355.1 of Cherax destructor. Classification (NCBI taxonomy): domain Eukaryota; kingdom Metazoa; phylum Arthropoda; class Malacostraca; order Decapoda; family Parastacidae; genus Cherax; species Cherax destructor. Next base: position 103,730 of record WNWK01001990.1, on the reverse strand, counting down.
GTGGTAAGGTTGAGAGAGGTGTTGGTGGTGCAGGGGGAGGTTCAAGGGGTGGTGAAGGGTGGTGCAGGGGTAGCGCAAGTGTTGGTGGTGGTGGTGTAGGGGTGGTGCAGTGGGTAGTGCAGGGGTGGTGCAGGAGGGGTAGTGCAGGGGTAGTGCAGGGGTGGTGCAGGGGTGGTGCAGGGGGTGGTGCAGGGGGTGGTGATAGTTGTTGGCTGAGGTGTGGGGAGTGGGTAAGGAGTAAGGAAGGGGGAGATTGAGGGAAGGGTTTGAGGGAGGGGGTGCTTGGGGAAGGGAGAGGGAGGAAGGGGAGAGTGAGGAGAGAGAGAGAGAGAGAGAGAGAGAGAGAGAGAGAGAGAGAGAGAGAGAGAGAGAGTGCTGGATATTGCGTCTGAATATTTGATGGTACAATCAGGGGTCGAGGGTGAGGCAGACTCGTGGGTGTCGTTCACACTCCTCAACACACAGCATACGTTCCTCTTATGTCCTGCCCTGCCCTGCCCTGCCCTGCCCTGCCCTGCCCTACCCTGCCCTACCCTGTCCTGCCCAACCCTGCTCCCCCTCCCCCCTACACCCATCATGCTCTTTAAACCCCTGAACCGATTTAATCATCTTACGCACACCGATCATCCTCTCAAATCATCCCTAGTATACTAGGTTAACTAAAGTCTCTCTAGTGTAACTTCAGTGCAGGGTTCGGGTCGCAACCGAAAGGACCTGGGTCCGTTTCCAGGGCGGGATGAGACGCAACGACAGTCTCCTAACACCTGCTTATCCTTTTCACCTAGCAGTGAATAGGTACCTAGGAGTTAGTCTCATATATATAAAACTTTCTTAATGAGTAAATATAAATATATGTCTAAACAGTCTAAATTATTTCAAAATATTTCATATATATCTTTTTCAGAGTGTCAATTCGTTGTAAATGTTTTCAAAGTACCATTAAGAACAAGGAAACCGTAGTTTAAAGTACACAGTCAAACAGGTCTTGTCCCACTAAGTAATAATGTAACAGATCTTCCTTCACTATTGTGTTATAATGTAACTTAACATGTGAGAGGTGTAACCAGGACTCGCCCTCCCTACAGTGAAGAGCGAAATAATGTATAACGAAATGGGGAGTAATTTTTACATAATGTGGAGATACATACTGGATATATGCCTTGGAATGTTGCCCTTACTGCCTGATGGTGCCATGTAGAGCAGTAGACCGCATCCGCTTGTTGAAGGCAATTTACCAGGATTTTCCAAAATCGTCTGTTTCCTAAGACTATCCAATTAACCTGCATGGTTGGCGTGTTAGGTTTAAAGTCTATCTACTACACGAGGGTCATTATGGTTGTATGTCACTTCTACACCACCAGTTAAGAATACTTTAACACGTAAAATAGTGTATGTACGATGATATTTGAATATCTAAAGTAGGGTTTAAAGTACACTCTCAGTGTATGTACACAGACAAAAGTACACCTCTTAGTGTATATACACTGAAAGACATATACACCTCAGTGTCTAATCCTTCCCTAGACAAACACACACACCTCTCATTCCATATACCCTGGACGACCCACACCTCTCTGAGGCCATCCAAAATAATTCCCCGTAAAACGCACGCCCCATCGAAACAAAAGACGGCCGAACGTAAACAAAACAGATGGAGTGTGGAGCTTCATATGAACACCGGAGGTTCGCGTTCTCTTGTTCCTGGTCCCCTATCACTACGCTCTTCATCTCCACAATAACACTGATAGCAGAGCAAAAGGCCGGGGGTATTAAGAGTAGGTTCTTATTGCAAATCTGGTCGGAGAGTTTGAGGGTGGTGGCCGTAAAAGTTGGGATGATGTTAGACAGCCACATTCCTCCTCTCTCCCCATGCTGGCCTTCCTCCTCCTCCTCATCAAGATTTAAACGTAATAGGAGGCAGCCAAGGCACCAATCGCGAGTGATAGCCGTCAGTATGAATGCTAATAACATAGGAGGTTTTTATGGGTTATGGGGAGGAGGAGGAGGAAGGAGAAGAGGGGACAGCAGATTCAGAGAAGTGTTGGAGGTTTAGAGTAAGATATAGAGAAGGAAGAGGAAGAGGATTAGAAGGAGGAGGATTCGAGGGATTAGGAGGATTCGAGGGATTAGTAGGAGGATTCGAGGGATTAGTAGGAGGATTCGAGGGATTAGAAGGAATTAGAGGAATTAGGAGAGGAGTTTGAAGGATTAGAAGGAGGAGGATCAGGAGGTAAGAATTAGAGGGATTAGGAGGAAGAGGATAATGATTGAGAAGAAAAGGAGAAAGAAGAGAAAGATGAACAGTAGATGGAAGAAGATTCAGAGAAGTGGAAGCACACTAGAGCAAGATAGAGAGAAAGAGGAGGAGGAGGAGAAGTAGCAGATGGTGGAGAATTCTCAGGAAAATGAGGGAGGAAGAATGATAAAAAAATAAGAGAATAAACAGCGGGAAGAGTACTGGAAGATAAGGAAGAGAGAGATAAACTAAGATGAAACTATGGAAAGGAGCAGAAGAAAAACAAATGAAGAAGACATAATAGAAGAAGGAAGAGGATAAACAAAAGACGATATAAGCAAAAAAGGAACAGGTGAAACAGGAGATAGATAGATAGATAGATAAATAGATAGATAGAGAGAGAGAGGTGAATGAATGGAAGATCGTTGAATGAACGAAAGAGTAGGTCTCTCGATCCTGGGATTTAGAGCTGGCCCCCCTACCCTAAACTGATTATCTGCCACTTACACAAGACGCTGTATGGCCAACCTCTTACGTGTTTAGCGCTTCCTCCCACGAATATACTTATAATGCGCCAAGACGGAGCGAGAGATATTCCTGGACGTAGAGCTTTCTCTCTCCCTCCCTCTCTCTCTCTCTCTCTCTCTCTGCCTTTGCATATTCCAGACAATCTGGGAGGCGGTGGCCAGCACCTCATACCCAGAGTCTTGCTACCCTCATTTACGAACTTGTGGAGGCAAGATCACACCTCTCCTCTGATATGAAGCAGGGGTGAGGCAGGGGTGAGGCAGGGGTGAGGCAGGGGTGAGGCAGGGGTGAAGCAGGGGTGAGGCAGGGGTGAGGCAGGGGTGAGGCAGGGTTGACGCTGGGATGAATGAGGCAGGGGTATGAAGCAGATCTGTGGCAGTAATGAAGCAGGAATCAGGTAGCAGTGAAGCAAGGGTGGGGCAGGAATGAGAAGGGTGGGAGAGGAAATAACAATGATGAAAGAACGATCATTACAAATCAGATAACTATTTCACCTCACATAAAACATACACTGACAAGAGTATTGATCACAGGATATATACACCGTGAGGTATATATTATTGTCCTCTTATCCTCCTTCTCACTTTACAGGATATCGAGGCACAATAAGAATTTCTAACTACTTTTCATAGTCAAAAAATCACAAGTAAAAATATTTATGGCCTTTAATATCATATTGTTCCATAGAACAAATCAGTAATAAAATATTAGCTTTTCTCTGGTATCTTATGAGTGCGCAAATATTTACAGAGAACTATGAACAGGACCTTAAGGTCTCATTTCCACTCACCCGAATAAAGTTAAAAGTTATCAGCCGGACGTTTTCACAACACAGGTGAATATATCAGATATTTGACCTGGGACGTAATATGCAGATAAGTCCCCCAAGAGCACCTTAAGTATGATCTAAGGGAATACGACTCTGTTACAACAGAGGACTTCCAAACAACGCACCTTGAGCTGTAGCTCGACTGCTACTGTCAGTAGTGGGTGACCTAACATTAGGTCACGTGACATACGCTCAGAGGGTGAGAGTGTTGACCAGAAACTGGTTGTTACCAAGTGCTTCACATGTCGCACTGTTACACCTAACCTAAATAATTTTACTATGTACATAAATTTACATGATTCCATTTGGTAATTCATATGAGGTCCCAGATAATATTATACAGTCGGACTTGCTTATTTTAGCATTTAATAAGGAAATTCGCAATATGATATTAAGTGACATCGGCTCAAAGTATGTGGATATACACTGAGATTTTACATCGATACGTTCTTGATACGTTCTTGATACGTTCTTGACTGGTGGTGAACAAGTGACATGCAGCCTTAATGACCCTCGTGTAGCAGATAGGCTTTAAACCCCATTAACCAACCAACTACCCATTAATAATGCACCAAAAAATGGGGTATGGAACTCTTATTTTAGTTGCTAATTCGGCCAGGTGTAAGTAGTCTTATTACACCTGTTGCCTTTGCTCATCTATCAGTAAATAGATAACTGGGTGTTAGTTGAGTGTTGTGAGTTGTGTCCCTGGAAGAGGACCAAGGGATAAGCCACCTTGCTTGGCTATTTTTTGGGGGACGGGTTAATGAGTTTTTAACCCTCAGGGGGTTAGTATTTGCTTATAAAGTCTTGTATAATACAAGAAATAAATCCTCTGTGATATACCTCGTTTATCACTGAAGCTGTGGACAAAATCTTCACTATTAGAAAATTTAGAAAAAAAAAAAAAAACGGAGTTTTGGTTGTAGAATCCCAAAATTTGTTAAACTTGATCGAAATGTGTTCAGTGAAGACTATATAAAAAAGGAACAAAACTGCACAATACCGTGGCTGGAACAATACACTAATAACCCGCACATGACACGACGTTTCGGTCCGTCTTGTGAATGGTCCAAGACGGACCGAAACGTCAACATAAGCTTTTTTTTTTCTCTCTCTCAAGTGCGAGTTATTTGTGAATTGATCTGTATATTTCGACCCCCTTCTGGGCTCCTCTTCTGCTGATCCTTTTCTGTTGAAGAGGATCCCAAAAGGGGGGGTCGATATATATAAGGATCAATCAAACTATTGTGTTTCCGTCTCCATGTGGGCTGTTATTGGGCAGTGACAAGTGCTTATTACAAGTTAGGTATTCATATGAAATGCATACGTAATCTCACACACACACACACACACACACACACACACACACACACACACACACACACACACACACACACACACACACTGGCCACTCGCAGCTGGCGTGGGTCTCAGCTGTGAACCAAATAGGCTGCAGAATTTATTCCTCTTCGTTCCCCCTACGGGTTCCTCCCGTCAATGGCTCTGTCAGCCATTATCTTCCTCCCGTCACTAACTATGGGGAGTCGAAGGCGTGTACTCACATACCAAGACGCCGCATTGAGATATATCTTATCCCAGTGGCGGGGAAAATGTTGGAAAATGTTGCAGTGGAGGCCGCAGAATGAAGGCAGCCAGCCCTTGCTGCCTTCCACACAACCCACTGCCTTCTTCCGATATGCAGAGGAATACTCTTGGCTTTTCCCTCAATGTTTCGCTCACTTGTTTCGCTGTGTAACGACTCCGGTGTCACCTTCGACAGGGTCCCACCACCGTAACGCTCATTGCCCCTCTCCTTCTGACGCCTTCAACGGTAAACGTCGTTAGTAATCGATTAATTAACGAAGAATTCTTTTACTTTACCGTAATTCTTGGGTCGAATTCCAGTCAGCGAGCAGCGGGGTAAACCCGCGCTCGCTCTGGTCGTTGCGAAAACTGTCGAATTTCTGGTAAAAATCGAGTGTCTCTGCCGCGTCTTCACATTCGCCATCCAATAAACAAGTTTAAAACTCTCTCCTCACATGTGCTTTTCTCAGATTAGGAGCATTGGAAATTCATGTGAAGCTTGACCTGGGCCGAGCGAACTGTCAGAATCTTTCGTCCCCGGCGCTGGAGGATTATTCGATTATCATATCTTATGGTTCTGCTGGCGCTGTCTGTCTGACAGCTGTTAATTCACTCCTTCCTTCCTTCGGGTGTTAAGCGGAGAGGCTGTCTACCGGAGGTCCGTGTCATGAGAGAATTAAAATTTACCCCCCCAAAAAAACTGAAACGCGAATTTCCCGGGAAAAAAGGTAAACAAAAGGAGGCATAGAAAACGGGAATCTCCCGCCAAAAAGTGCGCGCCATATCCAGTCTTCTTCTTCTTATTCTCTCCCTCTCTCCCTTTTTCTCAATAGGATTTGGCGGAAAAATTCATGAAATCCATTTCCTGGGATCGATTGGGAAGAGCAGCTAACAGGGACGTGATGTAGCGCTGCTTATCCTGCCTCACATCCTGATGCACCTCTCGCGCACGCCTCTCGCGCGGCCACTTCTCGCGCACTCTCCAGCGCCCACCTCTCGCACACACCTCCCGCATCTCCCGCGCATCTCTGGCGCACCTATCGCACACCTCCCGAACCTCTCGCACACCACCAGCATCTCTTACACACCTCTCGCACACCTCCAGCACCTCTCGCACACCTCCAGCACCTCTCGCACACCTCCAGCACCTCTCGTACACCTCCAGCACCTCTCGCACACCTCCCGCCACCGCTGGCGGGTTCTTTACTTTCTACTTCCAAACTTTACATTAACTTCCCTCTCACTGAGAGGAAAAACCAACCATCTTCCCCTTTTTTCCCCTTTGAGTGAGGACCGTCCATGAGGCAGAAACCCAGGACTTTATTTTTCTTTTGTGTTTTCTTTACTTATAGGTTTCAACACGGCGTTGTTTGACCCTTATGGGTTTAGCGTTTTGTCTGATAATTTAAAAATAAAAAGTTGACTTATTGTAATTTCCGGCACGTCACGCCGTGCAAGAGGCCTATACGCTGTAACTCAGAGTACTCAGTAGGCCTATACAATGTAACTCACAGCACTCAGCAGGCCTATTCACTGTAACTCACAGCACTAAGTAGGCCTATGAACTGTAATTCACAGCACTCAGTAGGCCTACACAATGTAACTCACAGCACTCAGTAGTTACAGGATTTGCATCTCAACTCATTAAAGCGCTTAGATCTCAAAGCTAAAATTCAACCTCGCGCCAGAGGCCCGGGAACTAGAGGCCAGCAGTATCAAGGAGCCCAAGAGTTATATTTGAATGCAATAAGATGATAAATGAGACACTTGTGCTACACTTGGGTATCTTTATTCAGGAAACGTTCCTCCAGGCAGTGGCTTCTTCAGTCCAATGCAGAGAAATGTGGGAGATGAGGAGGAGTTTGGGGTAGTCAGTCCCTCAGCCTGGAGTCAACACATCGACATCGGACATAGTCAAATCACTAACCCAAATCTGCTGGGCGATATCCGCAGACTTTTACACGTAAACAATTGTTTGTAGTCTTCAAAAAATAAAATTATTATGTAGCAGCACATTTCTGATGTATATATATATATATATATATATATACCCACCTCACTCCCTCCCATAACCACCAACCAACCAACCCTTTCTCCCTTCACTCATACCTCCCTTCCCTCCCTCCCTCCCACCAGCCATAACCTCCCCTGCAGTCCTCCCCTCTCCCCTGGGAGTACCGTTGGAGGGAGAGTGGTGTCAAATTAATAGGAAATAACAGGGTCAATTATTGCGATAACGACAGTGGGGAGTTGCTGCCCCTCCCCTCCGCCCCTCCCCGCCCCTCCCCGCCCCGCCCCGCAAATCTGATTCTTACTGCCACCCCTCCATGGGGCAGGGGCAGGGGGTGGTTGTGGGGAAGGGGAGGAAGTGGTTAAGGAGGGAAGAAGAGGAGGAGAGAAAGGGGAAAGCATGAGGGGGGGGATTGGTAGAGAAAGGGAATAAAGGATAGATAGATTGATAGATGGACAGACAAATAGATAGATAAATAGATAGATAGATAGATATAAAGATAGAGAGAGAGAGAGTACTTGGAGGTCCACACCGAGAAGAACTGTCTACTTGTTACTTCTATCTACATTAAGACCTATCATCTATTAACTATGTGAGGAGGCAAGGATAGTGAAGCAGAAGGCTCTCTCCCCACCCCCACACTCTCTACAGCTAAGAATCACACCACTACTACCTCTCATATAACTACTACTACTACTACTACTACTACTACTACTACTACTCCCTCTCCACTCTCTCTCTACCTCCTCTCTCCATCACTCTCTCCATCCCTTCCTTCTCTCCTCCCTCACCCCTTCTATCCATCATAATCCCATTATCCCAGGAAGACAATACCCCTTCATTATCCCCTCCCCCCACCCTTCCTCCCTTCCTTTCCTCCTCCCTCACCCATTCATCCATCATTAATCCCCCTTCCCAAGACAACCCCTTTCCTACCCCTTTCCCCCCTCCCTTCCTCCCTCTAACCCTTCACACCTTCCGTTCAACCAACCACCTCATTTCCCCTGAAAAAACTTGGTTAAGAAGCGATGCTGGAAAGAGATTTCTTCGAAGGATATTTTTGGGAAAGATTCCAAACAATTTCAAATTTTATTCACTATTTATTTGTGTTGCTCAGATTTTTCCACACTGGCACTATCCTGGCACTACCTTGGCACTACCCTGGCACTGTTACTTTCCAACGTCCTTCAATTAGCATACGACTTTCTTGAAGGTTAGAAGCTACACCGCTAAGGATTTAGCAAGTAATCCCAACCATTCCAGGATGCTGGGGAGGTCAGTAACTTTGGGTCTGAGGGCAGCCGCACTCGGCGGTTGTTCCAGAAATCTGGTCCTCGTTACCGTACACACGCAATGGAAGTTTGAATCCGATCGGATGTGGGATTCTTGAGTCGTGTTCGAAATGAAGTGGAAAAGAAGGAAGAAGTGAGACAAGGAAATATATGCAATCACTTCAGGAAAACTTAATAATGATAATAATAATAATAATAATAATAATAATAATAATAATAATAATAATAATAATAATAATAATATTAATAATGATGCCACCACCACTACCACCACCATCACCACCACCACTACCACCACCAACACCACACTGCTAGTTGGCACTGCTCTTCACAAGTGCCAGACATCTGTCAGAGGTTCCCTAATTGAGATAAGAAAAGGCATCCCCACACTCACTCTTTCCCCTCCTCCTCTTCCCTCTTTCTGCTCCTCCTCCTCCTCTTCCTCTTCCTCTTCCTCCTCCTCGTAGATAAATGGATAGTCAGACAGATATATAGATAGACAGATAGATAGATATATGGATAGATTGAAATATAGAAAGGTTGATATATATATATATATATATATATATATATATATATATATATATATATATATATATATATATATATATATAATATATATATATATATACAGATAGATAAATAGACTGACCGATAGATAGATAGATAGAGAAGAACGTCAACAATCAGAGTTTAAAAACCACAGGAAGCAGTCAACCTGATAATTAACTTCTACTCGTGGCAAACAAGCTAACCAGATCAACCACAATTCCACCAACCACAATTCCATCAACCACAGTTCCACCAACCACTATCCCACCAACCACAATTCCACCAACCACAATTATATTAACCACCATTATACCAAACACAATCCCATCGACCACTGTCCCATCAGTCTCAGTTTCACCAACCACAATTCCAACCACACTCCCATCAACCACAACTGCAAAGACAATACCTACCACAACACCAACCACAATCACAATGCAACTACAGTCCCAGCATAGCAACCACATCAACCACAACTGCAACCTCAATGAACCTACAGTCCCATTAGAGCAACCACAACAACAACCACAGCAACCATGACAGTGGTCAACACGGAACTAATCTGCTTCCATAAACGCAGATTAAGGAAGGTGAGATTGGAGAGGCTTGGTGATTGTGAACTAATCTGCTGAACCTCTTACCAATCAGGCGAGAAATTGGCCCCACCAGATCTATTACGGTGGTGGGTGGGGGTGGGTGGGGGTGGGTCAGGGTGGGTCAGGGTGGGTTATAGGAAAGGAGGTGGTGGGTGACGGAGGTTGACGATGGATGGGTTGGGGTGGTTAGTTGCACACACACATACACACACACACAGAGTGAAGAGACGTGGCCAGGAGCTATGAATCGACCCCTGCAACCACAAGTAGGTGAGTACACACACACACACACACACACACACACACACACACACACTCACACACACACACACACACACACACACACACACACACTCACACACACAACACACACACATACACATACACTCACACACAACACACACACTCACACACTCAACCAACTCACACACTCAACTCACACAATCAACTCACACAATCAACTCACACAATCAACTCACACAATCAACTCTCACACTCAACCAACTCACACACTCAACCAACTCACACACTCAACTCACACAATCAACTCACATACTCAACTCACACACTCAACCAACTCACACACTCAACTCACACAATCAACTCACACAATCAACTCACACAATCAACTCACACAATCAACTCACATACTCAACTCACACACTAAACTCACACACTCAATCAACTCACACAATCAACTCACACACTCAATCAACTCACACACTCAATCAACTCACACACTCAATCAACTCACACACTCAATCAACTCACACAATCAACTCACTCAATCAACTCACACAATCAACTCACACAATCAACTCACACACTCAACTCACACAATCAACTCACACACTCAACCCACACAATCAACTCACACACTCAACTCACACACTCAATCAAGTCACACAATCAACTCACTCAATCAACTCACACAATCAACTCACACACTCAACCCACACAATCAACTCACACACTCAACTCACACACTCAATTAACTCACACAATCAACTCACTCAATCAACTCACACAATCAACTCACTCAATCAACTCACACAATCAACTCACACACTCAACTCACTCAATCTTCTAATATCAAACCCTCGATTCACTTCAATTTCGAAATATATTTCGAAATTCTCAATCATTTTTTGCAGCTCTTTTGAACAGATAATTTTTACGGTGCAGGAAGGCCAATTATCTCTGATAATTTGTTAAAGGATCCTGCGATTATATGCTTCGATAATTTATATAATAATTAAGCTCGTAAAATTATGATATGTGTATTTGATCTCTTAGTTCAATAAATAATATTATTGTTATTATTATTATTATTATTATTATTATTATTATTATTATTATTGCTATTATTATTATTATTGTATTTATTATTATTTATTATTATTATTATTATTATTATTATTATTGTTATTATTATTGCTATAGTTATTATTATTATTATTATTATTATTATTATTATTATTATTATTATTGATATTGTTATTATTATTTTTAGTATTATTATTATTAATATTATTATTATTATTATTATTATTATTATTATTATTATTATTATTATTATTATTATTATTATATTATTATTATTATTATTATTATTATTATTATTATTACTTTACTTTACTTTCAATAAAACACCTGATATTCACAATAAAGCCATTTTATTTACAATAAAACACCTGATATGGACAATAAAACGCCTGATATTGAAAATAAAACACCTTTATTTACAATAAAACATCTGATATTTACAATCACACAGCAGCTCAGTAGATGGCTCCTCACTGAGGTAGGGACGGCAGGGCTCTCTCAGCTGACTGATAAGGACTCAGGGCTCTCACTACCAGAAATTATCATTCAGGGCTCTCACTACCAGAAATTATCATTCATTACCTGATCATGCGGGTTGTGGTTCGTACGTCGGTTTACGTGCGGCCAGCGGTAGCAGCCTGGTTGATCAGGCCCTGACTATCACAGAACAGTAGTACCTCCCTGGGCGGTTGCTGTCTACCAACCTACTACCACAGGACGGTAGTACCTCCCTGGGTGGTTGCTGTCTACCAACCTACTACCACAGGGTGGTAGTACCTCCCTGGGTGGTTGCTGTCTACCAACCTACTACCACAGGACGGTAGTACCTCCCTGGGTGGTTGCTGTCTACCAACCTACTACCACAGGGTGGTAGTACCTCCCTGGGTGGTTGCTGTCTACCAACCTACTACCACAGGACGGTAGTACCTCCCTGGTTGGTTGCTGTCTACCAACCTACTACCATAGGACGGTAGTACCTCCCTGGGTGGTTGCTGTCTACCAACCTACTACCATAGGATGGTAGTACCTCCCTGGGCGGTTGCTGTCTACCAACCTACTACCACAGGGTGGTAGTACCTCCCTGGGTGGTTGCTGTCTACCAGCCTACTACCACAAGATGGTAGTACCTCCCTGGTTGGTTGCTGTCTACCAACCTACTACCACAGGGTGGTAGTACCTCCCTGGTTGGTTGCTGTCTACCAACCTACTACCACAGGGTGGTAGTACCTCCCTGGTTGGTTGCTGTCTACCAACCTACTACCACAGGGTGGTAGTACCTCCCTGGGTGGTTGCTGTCTACCAACCTACTACCATAGGATGGTAGTACCTCCCTGGTTGGTTGCTGTCTACCAACCTACTAGCACAAGATGGTAGTACCTCCCTGGGCGGTTGCTGTCTACCAACCTACTACCACAGGGTGGTAGTACCTCCCTGGTTGGTTGCTGTCTACCAGCCTACTACCACAAGATGGTAGTACCTCCCTGGTTGGTTGCTGTCTACCAACCTACTACCTTGTTTCAGGGCTCTTAATATCAGAAATTATCACTCAGGGCTCTTATTATCAGGCTCTTTATTACCAGAAATCATCGTTCAGGGCTCTTTACTACCAAAAATCATCGTTCAGGGCTCTTTACTACCACAAATCATCGTTCAGGGCTCTTTGCTACCAGAAATCATCGTTCAGGGCTCTTTACTACCACAAATCATCGTTCAGGGCTCTTTACTACCACAAATCATCGTTCAGGGCTCTTTACAACCGCCTTTTCCAGGTTTGTTTCGCTCGTGTTCGTTCAATGGTTATTAATCAGGTGTTTGTTCTTTTGAGTCGTAATTAACGTAATCTTAATTAATTTTGTGCCCTTTGAAGTCCAATGTACTTAATAATCTTAATTGAATTTGCCTGAAAAAATATATATAGTGTATATACATGTATATATATATATATATATATATATATATATATATATATATATATATATATATATATATATATACTGTGTGTGTGTGTGTCTATTCGGCGTTCTCGCAGTCGTCTTGAGCGACTTCCGTGGCTTCCTGACGTCCTGCCAATCGTCCTTAGCGACGTCCGTGGCTTCCTGACGTCCTGCCAATCGTCCTTAGCGACGTCCGTGGCAGTCTCGCCGTCTCCCAGCAGTAATTAGGACCCCAGCACCTGAAGGAGTCGCAGGTGGGCGAGAAGACGTAATCCCTGAGAGAACACTACATGAAGCTCTCTCTCTCTGTCACTCTCTCTCTCTCTCTCTCTCTCTCTCTCTCTCTCTCTCTCTCTCTCTCTCTCTCTCTCTCTCTCTCTCTCTCTAACGAGCATTTAGCTACGGTAACAAGCAGCTACGTCGCCTTATCTTGTTTATGTCTAGTTGGCATACCGTAACTAATTGAAAGTGAATGGAAGAGAGGAATATATGGAAGAGGGAAGAAGAGAGGGAGAAGGGAAGTGATAAGGGATAGCGTAAAAGAGAAGAAGATGGTAGAGGAGCGGAGGTTAGAGATGTCGGGGGTAGGGGGTGGAAGAGAGGGAGGGGGTGGAAGGGAAGATATTAGGGAGGGGGGAAGGGATGCTTAAGAGGGGAGGGAGAGGAGGTGTATATACACTGAGAGATACATACCTCTACATATATACACTGAGAGATACATACCTCTCTACATATATACACTGAGAGATACATACCTCTCTACATATATACACTGAGAGATACATACCTCTCTACATATATACACTGAGAGATACATACCTCTCTACATATATACACTGAGAGATACATACCTCTCTACATATATACACTGAGAGATACATACCTCTCTACATATATACACTGAGAGATACATACCTCTCTACATATATACACTGAGAGATACATACTTCTACATATATACACTGAGAGATACATACCTCTACATATATACACTGAGAGATACATACCTCTACATATATACACTGAGAGATACATACTCTCTACATATATACACTGAGAGATACATACCTCTTACATATATACACTGAGAGATACATACCTCTACATATATACACTGAGAGATACATACCTATCTACATATATACACTGAGAGATACATACCTCTCTACATATATACACTGAGAGATACATACCTCTCTACATATATACACTGAGAGATACATACCTCTCTACATATATACACTGAGAGATACATACCTCTCTACATATATACACTGAGAGATACATACCTCTCTACTATATACACTGAGAGATACATACCTCTCTACATATATACACTGAGAGATACATACCTCTTACTATATACACTGAGAGATACATACTCTCTACATATATACACTGAGAGATACATACCTCTCTACATATATACACTGAGAGATACATACCTCTCTACATATATACACTGAGAGATACATACCTCTCTACATATATACACTGAGAGATACATACCGCTCTACATATATACACTGAGAGATACACACGCACATACACTCCCCGATGTATACACATTAAGAGACACACACCGGTGTAAACAACAAGCCGGGGGGAAACTTACAATAATTGACACAGAGCAGGAAGTCAGGACACTATTATTATTATTTTTATTCACATCGCTGGTAATTACGCGTCGACAAACGTCAACAAATACGTCATGCGCGCATAAATTGAAGAGATAAGAGGAAGGGAGGGAAGAACAGAGAGAGAGAGAGAGAGATAAATATTAAACCCGCGTCGGGCATAACCCCAAAAGCGTCACCCTGCGTTCTTAGACGCATTCCTTAACAAATTGGATACACAGTTAACTGACACCTCTGGAGTTGCTCACTCTCTTACTTATTTACTGTTTGTTTCTTCAGCTACAGTAATTTCCGACGTAAATTGGCCTTTTTAGAAAAGTCCACGCTGCCTTTTTCTTCTGCTATCATGCGTGGCTGCGGCCTCTGACGCCCGGCATTCCGAAATAAATTGAATGTGAAGCTGAATATGTCTTCAAGTAACGCGTCGGCCATAATGGAGTCACTAGATTGTCATTTGTCACCCAGAAATTGCATTATGGGTAATGAGAAGGAAGAGGGAGGTGTTTAAGGGCGTAAGCCTCGGGCAGGGGCTTCCGGAGTTTTTTCTAGTCCTTATTCAGTGATGAGGTGAGGGTGAGAGTAGGGAGGGAGATAGGTTTGGCGGGTTAGGTGCTAGGGAGAGGGGAGAGGGGAGAGGGGAGAGGGGAGAGGGGAGGGAGGGTTGAGGGGAGGGCAGAGTGCCCCTCGTAAAGTCGGCTACCACATGTGGTGGTAAACGAGACGACTTACAAATTGCCCCTTGCCCCTGAGATGCTCCCATGCCCCTGAGGAGCCCCATGCCCCTGAGGTGCCCAGGGTCACTGGCAGAAGCTACCACAACCATAACCACCACTACCACCACCACCACCAATAGCCAATCACTGCAGCCCCTCTGGCCCTTTCCCCAGGCACTCATTAGATAAGAAAGTTCCGTGTGACAGTCTCATCACTTCCCAGGTGCCAAGGAGTGAGAAAATCTTCACCTTAATGGCACTCACCTTCAAAATAGTGCCAGTCTACACATGCCTGACTTTCTATGTTCAACAAAGGCCTTATATACGTGTTTTGCTATAAAACGAAGCATATAAACACATTTAAAACGTATATATATATATATATATATATATATATATATATATATATATATATATATATATATATATATATATATATATATATATATATACATGCAGGTAGGTTGTGTGGGGTAATTGGTGAGGATATTATCAAGGTAATTGATCAATCTTGTTAATGAGACCAACGAGGCAGTGTAAAGAGCTCGTTAACCTCGATAAACGACGAGATATTTTGGTGGTGGCGGTGGTCAGGGCGATGGTTGTAGTGGTGGTGGTGGTGGTGGTGGTAGTGGTGGTGGTAGTGGTGGTGGTGGTGGTGGTGGATAGGGTACTACCTACATACTATCAAGGTAGAATGTAGGATATCTGTGTCTGGCGTTAGGAATAATAGTAGGAGGGAAGTAAATAATGAATCTAAACGTCATAGCAACTGCGTTCCTATGACGTTACAGTGGCCAGACTTAGGCTTGGTTACGTACACACACACACACGCACGCCACACACACCACACACACACACACACACACACACACACACGCACACACACACACACACACACACACACCACACACACACACGGAGGATATTTCTGTCATCTTCCCCGCTATTACTCCCTCGTCAAAGATGTTTGCCAAGCAGTTAATAGAAACTGTGGTGGGAAAGACAGGAGACAGTAAGAGGGGAAGAAACATAAGGGAAAAGGGTAATGGGAGGGAGGAACGGAGTGGGGAAGGAGTGTAGAACGATATATATGTCTCTCAGTGTATATAAACAGAGAGTTTACATTAATTAGTATTTTTATGTATTAAAATATTCTTGATTGGTGGTGAACAGGTGACATGTAGCCTTAATGACCCTCGTGTAGTAGATAGACTTTAAACCCCCATTAACCAACCATATAGCCTTAATGACTCTCGTGTAGTAGATAGACTTTAAACCCCCATTAACCAACCATATAGCCTTAATGACCCTCGTGTGGTAGATAGACTTTAAACCCCCATTAACCAACCATATAGCCTTAATGACCCTCGTGTGGTAGATAGACTTTAAACCCCCATTAACCAACCATATAGCCTTAATGACCCTCGTGTACTAGATAGACTTTAAACCCTCATTAACCACTCAAAAATGCCTATTTACACCTGTCCTCTCACGAGTATTTATATATTGAGTATTATCCTCGGAATTATTTGAAAAAATTCCTGGCCCAGCACGTCAAGAAACCAAAGAAAGTGCAAAGGTTTGCAACGAGACTTGTTGCAAACACACACACACACACACACACACATACACACACACACACACACACACACACACACACACACACGCACGCACACGCGCACTCCGTCTGATTATACCCAAATATTCTCCCTTTTATCTCCCTTTTTCACGAAGAATTTTTACCCTGCCATCCCAGGGTGAGTGTACCTAGTTAATTAAGACTGATAGACTCCCTCCACCACCCCTCACTATCTATCACCCCTCACTACCACCCCACACTGTCTATCACCCCTCACTATCTGTCACCCATCACTATCACAACACACTACCCCCACATTGTTTATCACCCCTCACTACCACCCCACACTGTCTATCACCCCTCACTACCTATCACCCCTCACTACCACCCCACACTGTCTATCACCCCTCACTATCTATCCCCCCTCACTACCACCCCACATTGTCTATCACCTCTCACTATCTATCACCCGTCACTATCTACTACTCATCATCTACGTAAAGTCCTGACCGTTGCCCTACACACTATTCTCAGTTCTCTGTTTATTTCCTCCTGTTTACTGTTAACGGTGACAAGCAATTAGGCCAACAGAGATAAAGTCATTGTTTGGCTGATTTCAACGGCCCGTTTGAGAGCTAGTGAGAAAGACTCTTGGTTTAAGAGATAATGTTCTCTTAGAGTAAATCTAATTACCTTTCCCAGGCGCTTACTACTACTACTGCTACTATTATTATTACTATTGCTTCTGCTACTGCTACTACTTGTATTACTATTACTGCTACCTCTACTACTACTACTACTACTACTACTACTACACTGCTTCTATGTTGATATTAGCTAGAGAAAGTTCTGTCCGACTCTTGAAGTTAATGCAGAATGAAGCTCTCAGAATTATTCTTGTCTGTCCTAAATCTACAAAGGTTCTTAATATGAGGAAGGAGCTTAGTGTCTCTAGTATCAGTGATAGTATTATTGAGATTAACACTGTACTCGGTATTAACATGTTAAGTAATGAACCAGACACTGTCACTATGAGTCTCACTAGTGTTCATTTAATATCACATATCTGCAAGTCCCTCCCAAGAAGATCATTGCTAGTAATCCCTTCCTTAAATCACTTGTTAAAGTAACTGGTCAAGAAGAAATTTCTCGCCTAGCTGGTAGTAATAAGTTATCACAAGTTATATACACTGATAGATCAAAGCAGGAGTCTTCTAGCAGGGCTGCGTCTGCTCTTGTTGTCACCTCCAGCAGGAGTCTTCTAGCAGGGCTGCGTCTGCTCTTGTTGTCACCTCCAGCAGGAGTCTACTAGCAGGTCTACATCTGCTCTTGTTGCCACCTCCAGCAGGAGTCTACTAGCAGGTCTACATCTGCTCTTGTTGTCACCTTCCTAGTTAAGAACAGTAGGAACTTTGTTGAGTTAGATATAAGAATTAACAACTAGGTGTCTACATTGCAAACTGAATTGTTTGCCATCCTTATGGCAAGCTAACTTATGACACTGAGCTTGACTCTATGATTATTACTGATTCTAAGTCATCATTGAAGACTCATGACTCACATAATGACTCCAACAACATGCTCATTGGAGAAGCCAGGTAAAGATACTTAAAAATCCGGGAAAAGGGAATTAATGTACAATTGTTATGGATTCCATCACACGCTGGATTACTCCTTCATGATAAAGTTGATATGTTAGCCAAGAAGAGTACCCTCAAGGATGATGTAGAAATATAACTTTGGTGTATGTGTCTAGTATTAGGAATAATATAAGGAGAGAAGTATGTAATGAAACTGAATATTATAGGAATGCAGTTAGGAAGCCTGAGTAGATCTGTAACCCACTATGATAACAGGAACGTTGATAAGTACGTTTATGGAGCAACTTGCAGTGTGAAAACTGACTAATGTTACAGTGGCCAGACTTAGGCTTGGCTACAAGTACTTCTGACAGTTTAGGAGACACAAAGTATGTGGTCAGTCATATGGTCACTGTCTTGAACACTATGTCAAGATATCTTATTAATGAAAATAAGATACCAGATATATTAACCAAATTTCATAAATTTCCTTCCTAGGCCCTAAAAGGGTTAACTACTACAACTACAACTACTTCTACTACTACTACTACTACTACTACTACTACTACTACTACTACTACTACTACTACTACTACTACTACTACTACTACTGTTACTACTACTACTATTACTACTGTTACTACTACTACTACTACTGTTACTACTGTTACTACTACTACTACTACTACTACTACTGTTACTACTACTACTACTACTACTGTTACTACTACTACTACTACTACCACCACTACTACTATTATTACTACTACTATTATTATTATTACTACTACTACTACTACTACCACCACTACTACTATTATTACTACTACTACTACTACTACTACTACCACTACTACTATTATTACTACTACTATTATTATTATTACTACTACTACTACTACTACTACTACTACTACTACTACTACTACCACCACTACTACTATTATTACTACTACTATTATTATTACTACTACTATTATTACTACTACTACTACTACTACTACTACTACCACTAT
The DNA here is from genome assembly GCA_009830355.1 of Cherax destructor. NCBI lineage: Eukaryota > Metazoa > Arthropoda > Malacostraca > Decapoda > Parastacidae > Cherax > Cherax destructor. Next base: position 84,311 of record WNWK01001990.1, on the reverse strand, counting down.
CTATATTACTACTACTATTATTACTACTTATTATTACTACTACTACTTACTACTACTACTACTACTACTACTACTACTACTACTACTACTACTACTACTAATAATAATAATAATAAAATAATAATAATAATAATAATAATAGCGAGAAGAAACTGTCACTTTCCTCTCACAGGTTAATGAGAGCGACAAATATTTCTTCAGAGGTCCGACAACACGGCACCAATTCCTCGTAAATAGGTGCTGTGTGCTCTCCTGAGCAATGGGGAAGTGGTGGGGGAAGGGTAGGGGGTTTGTTTATGTACCTGATTTGCTTCTAATTACTTACGGCTGTAATCAGTGTCGGTGTTTTTCCGTAGCTAAGGTGTGTAGTGTGTGTGTGTGTGTGTGTGTGTGTGTGTGTGTGTGTACGATTAACTGTCACCCGTGCGATGTTTCCCTCTGTACAGAGCTTTGTCAAGTCACGTTTCGCTCCTCACAGGGTGAAACATGAATTGATAAAGCTCTTTTCATCGCCTTTATCACCAGTTATGTCACCATTATAGGGTTTGAAATATGGCACAGTGCCGCAAGGTGCCAGAGTTGAGCTCTATTACTCTAAGTGACTCTGGGTACACACTGGCACTCTGATTAATGGCTCTAAACACTCTTGGCATTAATATCCCACCAACCACCCGTGTCAGTGCCAACCTCTTTGTGGCACTCCTTGCTTCTAGGTGCCATGCTCCTCCCTCTGCTGGCACCTGCCTACCCTAGGTGCCATGCTGCACTCCCATGGCACTTGTCTACCCTAGGTGTTATGCTGGAGTCTTCTGGCACCTGTCTACCCTAGGTGCCATGCTGCACTCTCCTGGCACTTGTCTACCCTAGGTGTTATGCTGGAGTTTTCTGGCACCTGTCTACCCTAGGTGCCATGCTGCACTCTCCTGACACCTGTCTACCTTAGGTGCCATTCTTGAGTGTCCTGGCACCTACATCCTAGGAGTTGTTAGGAGTAACCTGTGTGCTACACTCGTAGATGCGTCTTTAAACTGGCTCCTGGCCCTACCTAGGTGCACATTTTACACCCCTTTCTGGGTGACACAGAAACTCCTCCAACCTTCACAGTGCCAACCTTTCCACCTAGGTGAGTTCCCATCCCCTTCTCTCCCATTTTACTCCTCCCTCCCTTCACTCACTAGGTGCCTCCCTACTTCACCACTCCCTCTCCCCACTCACCTAGTGCCTTCCCTACCCTCCTGGGCACGCCAGACTGGCACTGGTGTCAACGACTACCAATGGGGCTACTAATAAGATGCCCAAACGAGATGCGCTCTCTGACAGACTACCAATTTGTCAGCAAGAGTGCCAGTAAGAGTGCCAGTAAGCAGGAATGCCAATAAACAGGAGTGCCAGTAAGTAAGAGTGCCAGTATGTAAGAGTATCAGTAAGTAAGAATGCCAGTAGGCAAGAGTGCCAGTAAGCAAGAGTGCCAGTAAGTAAGAGTGCCAGTAAGTAAGAGTACCAGTAAGAATATCAGTAAGAGTGCCAGTAAGCAAGACTGCCAGTCAGGCGTGAAAGGGGCAAAAGGTAAGTGGGTCTTGAAAAATGAAGCAAGGAACGAGGCGAGAGTCAGAGACGAGCAAGAAGTCATTGACCATCACACTCTGGGAAATTAATGTTTAACGTGTTTGTCTTGAGGTTAAACGAAGCCACCCTTAAGCACCGGTGAGGAAGGGGGGAGGAGGAGGTTAAACAAGGCGAAGCGAAACGTCTCGTGGGGCGAAATAGGGGAAGAAACGTCGAATAGGTTAAAAAACCTTCTTTATATCATTCCTGTGTTTTTTTATGTACGATAATTTCTCCATCACTCAGGTGAAACCGTGCCAGCATTAGCCACAGTGGCTAAAACCAGGCCCCTCGAGAGGCGAAAGGAGTAGAAACGTAGATAAATAAGGCCTCACCCCCTTTCCCTCATCCTCTGGGTGCCCCTCCTGGCAGGGTATATAGCGAAACAGCGTCATAAAAAAGGGAAGCAGGGGTAGGGGAATGGGGTTGGCAGGGTGCTCGCTACCCCATCACGGACCTAACTAGACAACACCCCTGACTAATTGAACTATAAATCACCAGCCACCACCTTTGAAGAACCAGACTCCACACGGGGGTTTCTGATATATATCTTTTTTTCCCTTTTTTTTTTTTTTTTGGTCGAAGTTGGTCTTTGCTGCTGACAAATTGACTCGTTAAAGAGAGTGTGTTATAGTAGGTGATGCATGGGAATTGTGGGGGGGTTTGTGGGGTGGTGGTGGTTTGTGTGGGTGTGGTTTGTAAGGGGGTTTGTGTGTGGGGGTTTGTAGGGGAGGGGTTTGTTGATAGTTGTAAGTGGCTGAGGATAGTTGTGGATGGTTGTGGGGGTTTGTGGGGGGTTGTGGGGGGTTGTGGAGGGTTGTGGGTGGTTGTGGGTGATTGTGGATGGTTGTGGGGGGTTGTGGGTGGTTGGGGGTGGTTGTGGATGGTTGTGGGTGGTTGTGGGTGGTTGTGGTGGTTGTGGGTGGCTGTGGGTGGTTGTGGATGGTTATGGGTGGTTGTGGATGGTTGAGGGTGGTTGTGGATGGTTGAGGGTGGTTGTGGGTGGTTGTGGATGGCTTTGAGTGGTTGTGGGTGGTTGTTGGAGGCCAAACAAGCAGTGTTTTTGAGACAATAATGACACACATGGTCACTATGTTACATTTTAATCCCCACTAATATACTCTCTTTATAATTCATTGAATAATTTATGGAATTATTACTGCATAATAGATTACTAATAAATGTAATATGCTTTTTTTTTTTTTTTTTTTTTTGAGAGAGAGAGAGAGAGAGAGAGAGAGAGAGAGAGAGAGAGAGAGAGAGAGAGAGAGAGAGAGAGAGAGAGAGAGAGAGAGAGAGAGAGAGAGAGACAGAGAGACAGAGAGACAGACAGACAGACAGAGAGAGACAGAGACAGAGACAGAGACAGAGACAGACAGAGACAGACAGACAGACAGACTTGGGAGTAATAATGTGGGAAGATCCCACATTCAAGGATCATAATCATGTTATTATCATAGGCTCAAGGAAGAGAGGCTGGATAACTAGAACCTTCAATAGAGATGGGCTAGATAACTAGAACCTTCAAAGAGAGATGGGCTGGATAACTAGAACCTTCAATAGAGATGGGCTGGATAACTAGAGCCTTCAAAGAGAGATGGGCTGGATAACTATAACCTTCAATAGAGATGGGCTGGATAACTAGAACCTTCAAGGAGAGATGGACTGGATAACTAGAACCTTCAAAGAGAGATGGGCTGGAAAACTAGAACCTTCAAAATATGAGATGCTGAGTTAGTGTTTATCCACTTTAAGTCACATGTTCTATCTAGACTGGAATACTGCTGTGCGTTAACAGCCCCATTCACGGCAGGTGAAACTACAGAACTGGAGATATAAATTCAGACAAGCATCTTAATTACTGGGAATGTACTCCTTGGAACGCAGGCGAGAGAGATACATCATAATATACGCCTGTTAAATCCTGTAGGTACTAACCTCCAAATCTTCACATAGAAATCATTGTCTACAAAAGCAAGAGGCCTGGCAGACGATGCAAATACTTCCCCCTCCCTTCAGAGGAAGTATTTGCACTGAGATCTCTCTATCTCAGTACACTGAAAGAGCGAGCTCAGTGAGTGTTGAGGGACCTCGACTCTTCACCACCCTCCCTTCATACATAATGGGGATTACCAATGCATTCCTGGCTACCTTCAAGAGGGAGCTTAATACCTTCGTTCAGTTATTTCCTTATCAGCCAGGCTGTGGTGCATACACTTGTTTGTGTGAGGATATAGTTGTATACAATGTAACATACGTCAGTTGTGCACAATGATTCATACATCACTTGTATACAATGTAACATACATTAGTTTTATACAGTAGCATTCATGTCAGTTGTATACAGTGGTACTCATGTCAGTTGTATACAGTGGTAATCACGTCAGTTGTATACAGTGGTATTCACGTCAGTTGTATACAGTTGTATTCATGTCAGTTGTATACAGTGGTATTCATGTCAGTTGTATACAGTGGCATTCATGTCAGTTGTATACAGTGGTAATCATGTCAGTTGTTTACAGTGGTATTCATGTATGTTGTATACAGTGGTATTCATGTCAGTTGTATACAGTGGTACTCATGTCAGTTGTATACAGTGGTACTCACGTTAGTTGTATACAGTGGTATTCATGTCAGTTGTATACAGTGGTATTCATGTCAGTTGTATACAGTTGTATTCATGTCAGTTGTATACAGTGGTATTCATGTCAGTTGTATACAGTGGTAATCATGTCTTTTGTTTACAGTGGTATTCATGTCTGTTGTATACAGTGGTATTCATGTCAGTTGTATACAGTGGTACGCATGTCAGTTGTATACAGTGGTACTCACGTTAGTTGTATACAGTGGTATTCATGTCAGTTGTATACAGTGGTACTCACGTTAGTTGTATACAGTGGTATTCATGTCAGTTGTATACAGTGGTATTCATGTCAGTTGTATACAGTTGTATTCATGTCAGTTGTATACAGTGGTATTCATGTCAGTTGTATACAGTGGTAATCATGTCTTTTGTTTACAGTGGTATTCATGTCTGTTGTATACAGTGGTATTCATGTCAGTTGTATACAGTGGTACGCATGTCAGTTGTATACAGTGGTACTCACGTTAGTTGTATACAGTGGTATTCATGTCAGTTGTATACAGTGGTACTCACGTTAGTTGTATACAGTGGTATTCATGTCAGTTGTATACAGTGGTATTCATGTTAGTTTTTTACAGTGGTATTCATGTCAGTTGTTATAAATTACAATTTACAAAGAGTTACTTTAAATCTGCATTCTTGAAAATTAATTTTTTTCCCTTTGAGTTGATGAATTAAAAATTAGAATTGTGTGTGTGTGTATGTGTGTACTCACCTAATTGTACTCACCTAATTGTGGTTGCAGGGGTCGAGACTCAGCTCCTTTCCCCGCCTCTTCGCTGTCCGCTACTGGATCTCTGCTCTCCCTGCTCCATGAGCTTTATCATACCTTGTCTTAAAACTATGTATGGTTCCTGCCTCCACTATATCTTTCTCTAGTCCATTCCACTTCCTGACTACTCTGTGGCTGAAGAAATGTTTCCTGACATCCCTTTGACTCATCTGAGTCTTCAGCTTCCAGTTGTGTCCCCTTGTTTCTGTGTTCCCTCTCTGAAACAACCTGTCACTATCTACCTTGTCAATTCCCCGCAGTATTTTGTATGTCGTTATCATGTCTCCTCTGACCCTTCTTTCCTCCAGTGTTGTTAGTCCTATTTCCCTCAACCTTTCTTCATAAGACAGACCCCTGAGTTGTGGAACTAACCTTGTCGCAAACCTTTGCACTTTCTCTAGTTTCTTGACGTGCTTGACCAGGTGTGGGTTCCAGACTGGTGCTGCATACTCTAGTATGGGCCTGACGTATACGGTATACAGTGTCTTGAACGATTCCTTGTTAAGGTAACGGAACGCTAATCTGTGTGTGTGTGTGTGTGTGTGTGTGTGTGTGTGTGTGTGTGTGTGTTTGCATATGCTACATACATAAAGTGCATACACCACAGGTATTAAAGTATTCTTGACTGGTGGTGAACAGGTGACATGTAGCCTTAATGACCCTCGTGTAGTAGATAGACTTTAAACTCTCATTAACCAACCATGTAGCCTTAATGACCCTTGTGTAATGGATAGACTTCAAACTTAACTACACTGTAATATACAATAATCATCTATCACTAACCTACCTGCCTGGGCTTCACAGTCTTCAAGACACCGTCACCTTCACCAACGCCAACACAGAGGGACTGATTACCTCGTATTTTCCAATACAATTCTTCAGTCTTCACATTTATATCCTCGAATTTGTATTGATAAAGCCACTGGTGGGCGAAACGTCTACAACTAAAGATACCCAGATGTTGCACATGTGTCTAATTCCTTTACTTTTACGTCAGTTGTATACAATGGTAGTGTATATACTATATATATATATATATATATATATATATATATATATATATATATATATATATATATATATATATATATATATATATATATATATATATATATATATATATATATATATATATATATATACATACATAGTTCCAGACGACATTTTTGTTTACTCTATCGTTCATAAATCCGTCTTAATCCGGATATACGCATCATCAAATCCTTATATATATATATATATATATATATATATATATATATATATATATATATATATATATATATATATACATAAGCCTAATACACCGACTTTTAATTTAATATTATATACTTGAGCACCCCCTCCCTGCCCGCCCCCTGAAATATTATAAATACAAGAGTTATATTATAATTCCTGCAGAAATAATCAGGTTGGTATTTAATCATTGACAATAAAATAGGCTGTGATCCTGGATTAACGTCATGAGAGGATTTAGCAGTGATTAGTGAGGTAAATCCTCTCTGAAAATCACACATGATGTTCCAGCTTTGACGGTGATCTGTGGAGGGAGGGAGGGAAGGAGGGAGGGAGGGAGGGAGGGAGGGAGGGAAGAAGGGAGGGTAAAAAGAAGACTGCGAAAGGAAGGATGGCAGAACAGGAAGTAGATGAAGGGAGAGGAGGGAGAGAAGGAGAGAGGGAGGAAGAGAAATTTATATTTTTTAGATTTTGCCACCAAAGTGGCTAGTTTATTATGTACCTCATATCCATCCTGTGGAGGGTAGCACAAGAGCATATGGATACACAAAAGGCCTATGAACTAGGCCCCAAAAGGGTTAACAGGAGTACATCTGGATTTATATCTACTGTTCACTTATCTGTTACAAGCAAATTTATGAAATTTGCTTAATATATCTGGTATCTTATTTTCATTAATAAAATATCTTGACATGTCAAAGCTTATTATACTGTCTATCTCTGTATTCCTCAATAAGTGCACAATTAAGCACATAGTGTTCAAGACAGTGACCATATGACTGACCACATACTTTGTATTGACTTTTATCATCTTCTGTGTCTCCCAAACTGTCAGAAGTACTTATAACCAAGACTAAGTCTGGCTACTACAACATCACACTGTCAGAAGTACTTATAACCAAGACTAAGTCTGGCTACTACAACATCACACTGTCAGAAGTACTTATAACCAAGACTAAGTCTGGCTACTACAACATCACACTGTCAGAAGTACTTATAACCAAGCCTAAGTCTGGCTACTACAACATCACACTGTCAGAAGTACTTATAACCAAGACTAAGTCTGGCTACTACAACATCACACTGTCAGAAGTACTTATAACCAAGCCTAAGTCTGGCTACTACAACATCACACTGTCAGAAGTACTTATAACCAAGACTAAGTCTGGCTACTACAACATCACACTGTCAGAAGTACTTATAACCAAGACTAAGTCTGGCTACTACAACATCACACTGTCAGAAGTACTTATAACCAAGACTAAGTCTGGCTACTACAACATCACACTGTCAGAAGTACTTATAACCAAGACTAAGTCTGGCTACTACAACATCACACTGTCAGAAGTACTTATAACCAAGACTAAGTCTGGCTACTACAACATCACACTGTCAGAAGTACTTATAACCAAGACTAAGTCTGGCTACTACAACATCACACTGTCAGAAGTACTTATAACCAAGACTAAGTCTGGCTACTACAACATCACACTGTCATAAGTACTTATAACCAAGACTAAGTCTGGCTACTACAACATCACACTGTCAGAAGTACTTATAACCAAGACTAAGTCTGGCTACTACAACATCACACTGTCAGAAGTACTTATAACCAAGACTAAGTCTGGCTACTACAACATCACACTGTCAGAAGTACTTATAACCAAGACTAAGTCTGGCTACTACAACATCACACTGTCAGAAGTACTTATAACCAAGACTAAGTCTGGCTACTACAACATCACACTGTCAGAAGTACTTATAACCAAGACTAAGTCTGGCTACTACAACATCACACTGTCAGAAGTACTTATAACCAAGACTAAGTCTGGCTACTACAACATCACACTGTCAGAAGTACTTATAACCAAGCCTAAGACTACAAGATCAGTCAGTGTTGACACTGCAAGTTCCTCCATAAACGCACTTATCTACGTTCCTGTTATCATAGTGGGTGATAGATCTACTCAGGATTCCTAACTGCATTCCTATGACTTTCAGATTCATTATTTATTCTCTCTGGACATTATTTCTAATGCTAGACACATTTTCCTTCATGGTACTTTCTTTGGCAAACTTATCAACTTTATCACGAGGGAGTAATTCAGCGAGTGATGGAATCCACAAAAAAAACTGTATATTAATTCACTATGTGAGTCAAGAGTCTTCAGTGATGACTTAGAATCAGTAATAATCATAGAGTCAAGCTCAGTGTCATAAGTTAGCTTTAGTGCCATAAGGATGGCAAACAATTCAGTTTGCAGTGTAGACACCCAGTTGTTAATTCTTATACCTAACTCAACAAAGTTCCTATTGTTCTTAACTAGGAAGGTGACAACAAGAGCAGATGTAGACCTGCTAGTAGAGTCCTGCAGGAGGTGACAACAAGAGCAGATGCAGCCCTGCTAGTAGACTCCTGCAGGAGGTGGCAACAAGAGCAGATGCAGCCCTGCTAGTAGACTCCTGCTGGAGGTGACAACAAGAGCAGATGCAGCCCTGCTAGTAGACTCCTGCTGGGGGTGACAACAAGAGCAGATGTAGCCCTGCTAGTACCCTCCTGCTGGAGGTGACAACAAGAGCAGATGCAGCCCTGCTAGTAGACTCCTGCTGAAGGTGACAACAAAAAGCAGATGCAGCCCTGCTAGTAGACTCCTGCTGGAGGTGACAACAAGAGCAGATGCAGCCCTGCTAGTAGACTCCTGCTGGAGGTGACAACAAGAGCAGATGCAGCCCTGCTAGTAACTCCTGCTGGAGGTAAACAAGAGCAGATGTATGCCCTGCTAGTAGACTCCTGCTGAGGTAACAACAAGAGCAGATGTAGCCTGCTAGTGGACTCCTGCTGGAGGTAACAACAAGAGCAGATGTAGCCTGCTAGTAGACTCCTGCTGGAGGTGACAACCAAGAGCAGATGCAGCCCTGCTAGTAGACTCCTGTTGGAGGTGACAACAAGAGCAGATGTAATCTGCTAGTAACTCCTGCTGGAGGTAAAACAAGAGCAGATGTAGCCTGCTAGTAGACTCCTGCTTGAGGTAAACAAGAGCAGATGTAGCCCTGCTAGTAGACTCCTGCTGGGTAACAACAAGAGCAGATGCAGCCCTGCTAGTAGACTCCTGCTGGAGGTGACAACAAGAGCAGATGCAGCCCTGCTAGTAGACTCCTGCTGGAGGTGACAACAAGAGCAGATGCAGCCCTGCTAGTAGACTCCTGCTGGAGGTAACAACAAGAGCAGATGCAGCCCTGCTAGTAGACTCCTGCTGGAGGTGACAACAAGAGCAGATGCAGCCCTGCTAGTAGACTCCTGCTGGAGGTAAAAACAAGAGCAGATGTATAGCCCTGCTAGTAGACTCCTTCTGAAGGTGACAACAAGAACAGATGTAGCCCTGCTAGTAGACTCCTGCTGGAGGTGACAACAAGAGCAGATGCAGCCCTGCTAGTAGACTCCTGCTGGAGGTGACAACAAGAGCAGATGCAGCCCTGCTAGTAGACTCCTGCTGGAGGTAAAAACAAGAGCAGATGTATAGCCCTGCTAGTAGACTCCTGCTGGAGGTAACAACAAGAGCAGATGTAGCCGTGCTAGTGGACTCCTGCTGGAGGTAAAAACAAGAGCAGATGTAGCCCTGCTAGTAGACTCCTGCTGGAGGTAAAAACAAGAGCAGATGTAGCCCTGCTAGTAGACTCCTGCTTGAGGTGACAACAAGAGCAGATGCAGCCCTGCTAGTAGACTCCTGCTGGAGGTAACAACAAGAGCAGATGCAGCCCTGCTAGTAGACTCCTGCTGGAGGTGACAACAAGAGCAGATGCAGCCCTGCTAGTAGACTCCTGCTGGAGGTGACAACAAGAGCAGATGCAGCCTTGCTAGTAGACTCCTGCTGGAGGTGACAACAAGAGCAGATGCAGCCCTGCTAGTAGACTCCTGCTGAAGGTAACAACAAGAGCAGATGTAGCCCTGCTAGTAGACTCCTGCTGGAGGTGACAACAAGAGCAGATGCAGCCCTGCTAGTAGACTCCTGCTGGAGGTGACAACAAGAGCAGATGCAGCCCTGCTAGTAGACTCCTGCTGGAGGTGACAACAAGAGCAGATGCAGCCCTGCTAGTAGACTCCTGCTGAAGGTAACAACAAGAGCAGATGTAGCCCTGCTAGTAGACTCCTGCTGGAGGTGACAACAAGAGCAGATGCAGCCCTGCTAGTAGACTCCTGCTGGGGGTGACAACAAGAGCAGATGCAGCCCTGCTAGTAGACTCCTGCTGGAGGTAACAACAAGAGCAGATGCAGCTCTGCTAGTAGACTCCTGCTGGAGGTGACAACAAGAGCAGATGGAGAGAGAGAGACAGAGAGGGAATAGGTGGAGGATAGTAGCTAACTGACTAGGAGAGAGAGAAAGGAGGACATGAAGGATAGAGAAGAACACACAGGGATAGAGGGGAGGATAGTCTTAATTACTTAGCGATTGTTACCTCAAAATACACCAACAATGACTTCTTTATGTATTCAATAATGATTATCATCATTTAAATGTTGATAATAATTATCAAGACATGGAACAAATGCTTATTATTATTTGGAACAAATGCTTATCAATTACATAGAACACGGTGGAATTATACACAGCTAATATTGTTCACAGGGGAAGTCGAGTGCCAGCTCCTGGTCCCCAGCCTATCTGCTGGTCGCTATTGAGGTCACTCTCTTCTGTCGTGCATATTCTCCAAGCTGTGTATGGATGCTAATTTTATCGTTTCGCTCTCCAGGTTGTTCCACTTCCCGACCACTCTAGGGGCTGAAGAAGTATTTCCTGACATTCAAGAGGGTCGGGACGTGTGTCTATTGCTGAAATGAGAGCTGATGCGCTTTTGTTTTTGATACGGTGAAGACTGATGACTTTGTTGAAGAGAAGAGGAGGAATTTCAATGATCTATTTTATAATTTGGGGATTATCTATCAGCGGGGAGAAGGGGGGAGGGAGGGAGGGGATGAGGAGGTAGACGTGAAGGAAGAGGGATGGGAGGAAGAGAATGATGGGAGGAGATGCATGGGAGGAGGAGGAGATGCATGGGAGGAGGAGATACATGGGAGGAGGAGATGCATGGGAGGAGGAGATGCATGGGAGAAGTATAAGGGTAAGGTTAGGAGGTAAGGGTCTGGAGCATCAAGGTCAGGAAGTAAGGGTCTAGAGCATCAAGGTCAGGAAGTAAGGGATCTAGAGCATCAAGGTCAGGAAGTAAGGGGTCTGGAGCATCAAGGTCAGGAAGTAAGGGGTCTGGAGCATCAAGGTCAGGAAGTAAGGGGTCTGGAGCATCAAGGTCAGGAAGTAAGGGTCTAGAGCATCAAGGTCAGGAAGTAAGGGATCTAGAGCATCAAGGTCAGGAAGTAAGGGGTCTGGAGCATCAAGGTCAGGAAGTAAGGGGTCTGGAGCATCAAGGTCAGGAAGTAAGGGGTCTGGAGCATCAAGGTCAGGAAGTAAGGGGTCTGGAGCATCAAGGTCAGAAAGTAAGGGGACTGGAGCATTAAGGTCAGAAAGTAAGGGGACTGGAGCATCAAGGTCAGGAAGTAAAGGGTCTGGAGCATCAAGGTCAGGAAGTAAGGGGTTTGGAACATCAAGGTCAGGAAGTAAGGGGTCTGGAGACATCTCGGACAAGAAGGTCGGGTAATTTTTCGTTACATGTAACACAATTAGATAGACCATCAGTGTGCTGCTACCCTGTGTGTGACAAGCACTTAGTGGGGACACCAGGAGGGGAAGGGGGAAGTAGGGGAGGTGGGGGAAGCAGGGAGGGAGAGAGAGAGAGAGGGGAGGGACCACGATAATTCAACTTATATTTATAAATACTAAAATAGTTATAGGTGTGCATAATAGATGAGAGAGCAAGGGGAACTATGCTATTACCAATTATTGCTTCATCAAGAGACATTAATATTGCAGGTGTAATCTAGTGGGAACTGCATTCACTCAAACACAAACACGCAGAGCACTTGTGTGTATATATATATATATATATCAGCTTTTTGCTGATGACACTGTGCTTTTGGGAGATTCTGAAGAGAAGCTGCAGAGGTTGGTGGATGAATTTGGTAGGGTGTGTAAAAGAAGAAAATTGAAAGTGAATATAGGAAAGAGTAAGGTGATGAGGATAACAAAAAGAATAGGTGACGAAAGATTGGATATCAGATTGGAGGGAGAGAGTATGGAGGAGGTGAATGTATTCAGATATTTGGGAGTAGACATGTCGGCGGATGGGTCTATGAAGGATGAGGTGAATCATAGAATTGATGAGGGGAAAAGGGTGAGTGGAGCACTTCGGAGTCTGTGGAGACAAAGAACCTTGTCCATGGAAGTAAAGAGGGGAATGTATGAGAGTATAGTTATACCAACGCTCTTATATGGGTGTGAAGCATGGGTGATGAATGTTGCAACGAGGAGAAGGCTGGAGGCAGTGGAGATGTCATGTCTGAGGTCAATGTGTGGTGTGAATATAATGCAGAGAATTCGGAGTTTGGAAATTAGGAGGAGGTGCGGGATTACCAAAACGATTGTCCAGAGAGCTGAGGAGGGGTTGTTGAGGTGGTTTGGACATGTAGAGAGAATGGAACGAGACAGAGTGACTTCGAGAGTGTATGGATCTGTAGTGGAGGGAAGGCGGGGTAGGGGTCGGCCTAGGAAAGGTTGGAGGGAGGGGGTAAAGGAAGTTTTGTGTGCGAGGGGCTTGGATTTCCAGCAAGCATGTGTGAGCGTATTTGATAGGAGTGAATGGAGGCATATGGTTTTAATACTTGACGTGCTGTTGGAGTGTGAGCAAAGTAACATTTATGAAGGATTCAGGAAACCGGCAGGCCGGACTTGAGTTCTGGAGATGGGAAGTACAGTGCCGGAACTCTGAAGGAGGGGTGTAAATGTTGCAGTTTTATAACTGTAGTGTAAAGCACCCTTCTGGCAAGACAGTGATAGAGTGAATGATGATGAAAGTTTTTCTTTTCGGGCCACCCTGCCTTGGTGGGAATCGGCCGATGTGTAATAAAAAAAAAAAAAAATATATATATATATATATATATATATATATATATATTATATATATATATATATATATATATATATATATTATATATATATATATATATATATATATATATATATATATATATATATATATATATATATATATATATATATATATATATATATATATATATATATATATATATATATATATATATATATATATATATATATATATATATATATATATATATATATATATATATATATATATATATATATATATATATATATATATATATATATATATGTGTGTGTATTATGTATATACATATATATCACCTGAGTACCGCCGATGTTTCTCTCTGCGTCTCGCCCACTACAGCTGACACAACACTCAGCACCACCCAGGTTAATTACCAGGCCCACCAGTAATTAATTTTTTTTACTGACTTATCTGTCCAGTTTAACATTATTCCCGTTATCACACACACACACACGGGGCCAGGAGCTATGACTCGACCCCTGCAACCACAACTAGGTGAGTACAACTAGGTGAGTACACACACACACACGGGGAGCCAGGAGCTGAGTCTCGACCCCTGCAACCACAATTAGGTGAGTACACTTTAATCGCTTCACTTTACATTAATTTGTTATATTTCTTTCGTAGTTATTTGAACGTAATTTAAATCCCGTGAAAGTGTATATACTGTCAGTGTATATACTGTTAGTGTATATACTGTTAGTGTATATACATTGGTAGTTTACATTAATCACTATTTTAGGTATTAAAGTACACTGTATTCTTGACTGGTGGTGAACAGGTGACATGCAGCCTTAATGACAATGGTGCTGTAGATAGACTTGAAACTGTAATTTACATATACCAGCTTACGTGTTCTAATCATTGCAATCACACGGGAGGGGGAAGCGCTAAATCCGTAGGGATTATTCAGCTCCTGTGGGGTGTGTGGAATGGGATGTAATGAGGGTTTGATCAGAGGGAGAACGGCTATCTCTCCACTTCCTCGGATCAAGAGTGTGCCACCCGTGGGGGATTTGGGAAAGGGGGTCTCGTGGGGGTGGCGCTAGACCCGTGAGGGTCACTCCACACCTCCGCCGCATACTTAATGAGGTGTGATGGACGACAGTTAAGTAAATTAATGATTATTATTATTATTGCTGTAATTATTATTATTATTATTATTATTATTATTATTCACAAATAAGCATTAATATGACATCTTTTAGTGTGTGTTGTGTGTGTGTGTGTAAGGATACCCCCCACTATTAAAACCAATATTCTGAAATACGGTAAATAAAATTTATTGTAATATATAACAAGAAAGAGTCGCGCGTCGAGTCGTCGCCCACCACGACAACTGTCGTGCAGCGAGAAGCACACACGCACTTTGGTAAAACTTTTTTTACGATGGGGTGGTGTTGCTAGGCCTTCTGGCTTAGGCCTAGCGGTGGGCGGCCTGTCAGTTCTTGAGGTGGTGGAGGTATAGAGCAGTGAGGGCCCCCTGGGCTGGGAACCCACCTCCGGGGCCACTGTGGCCCCCTAGGTAAGCCAGGGGTGCCGGACATAGGAGTGGTGGTCCCGGCTGAGGTAGAAAGCCTCCCCCGTGGTACGATAGGAGCCCCGGGGGGCTGGGCGGCTGGGTGGGCGTGTTAACATCACACCCGGGGTTCTGTTTCTTCCACTTAGTACGGCGGTTCTGGAACCAAATCTTGACCTGCGTCTCCGTCAGGTTGAGCGCCAGGGCGAGATTGAGCCTCTCACACACGCTCAGATACCTCGTGTGCTTAAATTTGTTCTCCAGCGACACCAGCTGCTCGTAGGTGAAGGCCGTCCTGGCTCTGCGAGGTTTGCCTCCGCCTGCGTCGCATCTCCGCTTCTTCGGGGCGCCTCCGGCCTCTTCTACATCGTCCGTGGCCCCGTCATCGTCTCCGCCCTCGTCACTGCCGCCCCCGCCGCCCACACTCACTTCCGAATCTGAGTCTGTGGAGGGGAAGGTAAGGTTAGTGCCTGTAGTGGGTGGCACTAGCGCCAGAACTGCCTCCTTATACCTGGCACTTGTTGTATATGACCTTTATACCTGGCACTTGTTGTACATGATCCTTATACCTGACACTTGTTGTATATGACTCTTATACCTGACACTTGCTCTACATGACCCTTATACATGGCACTCACTATATAACACTTCCTTATATCTGGCACTTGCTCTATATGACCCTTATACATGACACTCACTATATAACACTTTCTTATATCTGGCACTTGCTCTATATGACCATTATACATGGCACTCATTATATAACACTTCCTTCTATCTGATACTCACTATACAACACTTCCTTATATCTGGTACTCACTATATAACACTTCCTTATATCTGGCACCCACTATATAACACTTTCTTATATCTGGCACCCACAATATAACACTTCCTTATATCTGACACCCACAATATAACACTTTCTTATATCTGGCTCCCATTATATAACACTTCCTTATATCTGGCACCCACTATATAACACTTTCTTATATCTGGCACCCACAATATAACACTTCCTTATATCTTACACCCACAATATAACACTTTCTTATATCTGGCACCCATTATATAACACTTCCTTATATCTGGCACTCACTATATAAGATAATGTATGTCTCCTTAAATTTCTTATAACGAAGAGCAATGAACAATACCATGGCTGGAACAATTCACAACAACCACACTGTACCATAACTGGAACAGCTCACAGCAACCACTCAACATTGTATGGGAAACTGGACACTTCTGATACAAATACTACCCAATCAAACTCAACCTTATTTTCACCACTTCAGGAACCAAAGTGGTTAAGTTCGCTTTGATGCGATGATCACGAAGCTGAACTTGCTTAGTCTCTATTAAGTAAGATTTATTTTTAAATCTTTTGATCGACATTTTGGCTACTTAAGTTTTCTTAAGAACTCACGAAATCGTAATGACACGATTGCAAACAAACCATACCACGGGTGGGTTCGAACCCGCGGTCAGAGTTTTGAGACTCTCTGACCGCGGGTTCGAACCCCACCCGTGGTATGTTTTTTTTCTTAAGAACCTCGTGATATATGTTGCTTAACTATCATAGCTATTGTATTATGCATTGATAAAGTAATATTTTTAACGAATATTCGTTGTATTTGTGTATAACGAATGTAACAGAAGTTTCAGTCGTAGAAATGTATTGACGTCGGGTTTTTTTTTTTTGGGGGGGGCTTATTTTTACTTGTGTTTAGTGTGGTTCCCCCACAAGAGTCCAGCAGTGGTCAACTATCAAACTGATAGTTAGGTGTGGCTCTCACACACCAGTGTCCGACATTACCCGACCATCTAACTGATAGTCAGATTTTGCTTGACATCTCATCTCCATGATGCTGGCGCCAGGTCTTGGCGTAGTCGTTCATCGTGGAGGTTCTTCCCAGAAATCGAGCGTGTTGGAACAACACTTAAGTTCAGATTTGAACTCATCGTCACGGAATTAGTTAGCAAGACCCGTGTGTCTCAAGATGAGCTGGAACCTTCATTGTACAGTTATCACTTCAGGTTCACGACTGATAGAAAACTCTGACCCATTAACTCCCCTATATTATGTCTATCGCTCCCTCTTCACCCTTCAACACACACCCATGCAAACACCCTCACACACACACAGGCAGGAGAGAGAGAGAGGGCTGGTTAACTATCTTTTTGGATAACAAAAAGGCGAACTTTCGGTTAAGTCTCCCAAGAGAAAGTGAAAGGAAAGTCGGGGGAACAGACAGGAATAACAGGGTGAAGCACTGCAGTGGATCAAGGAACAACGAGTTATTGTCAGAGAGGTGGTGTCAGGATGGGTAAGTGTGATGGGTGGGGTTCCACAAGGGTCAGTGCTTGGACCAGCGCTGTTTTTGATGAATGTTAACGACATGGCAGAGGAAATAGAGTCAGAGTTGTATGTGTTGGCAGATGATGTGGAACTAAATGAGGAGAATAGCAACAGTAGCAGACCAGGAGAGACTACAGATGGACAAACCGTGGGACTGGTCTGACAAGTGGCTGTTAGAGTATAACCCCAGCAAATGCGAAGCTATTAACATAGGAGAAGAGCAAAGACGTCCAGAAACGATGAAAAGGGATGTTAGGAAATACTTCTTTGGCCTTAGAGTGGTCAGGAAGTGGAACGACCTAGATAGCGAAGTGGTAGAGGCAGAATCCATACATAGCTTTAAGAAGAAGTACGACAACGCTCACACAGCCAGGAGGGAGTGAAACCAGTATCGGCAAGGGAAGAACCGGGGCCAGGAGCTGAAATTCGACTCTTTCACCCATAATTAGGTGAGAACAGTTTGGTGAGTACACACACACACACACACAACAGCCACATTCTGTTCTACTGAAGCGCTAAACCCGTGAGGGGAATTCAGCGCAAGGAGTGCTGGAGGCTCGATCCTCCGTCTGCCTAGAGAGAGAGATATGGGCGGAATGTAGCACTACAGACGAGTGTGAAGCAAATGACACTAGTTGCAGCAACGAGATTTTCATTGTGGGAGCGACATTTCGCTCTGTGTAGAGCTTTATTAAGCAATGTTTCGCTCTGTGTAGGGCTTTCTTAAGTGATAGTTTCGCTCTGTGTAGGGCTTTATTAGGTGATAGTTTCGCTCTGTGTAGGGCTTTATTAAGTGATAGTTTCGCTGTGTAGAGCTTTATTTAGTCATGTTTCGCTCTGTGTAGAGCTTTATTTAGTCATGTTTCGCTCTGTGTAGAGCTTTATTTAGTCATGTTTCGCTCTGTGTAGAGCTTTATTTAGTCATGTTTCGCTCTGTGTAGGGCTTTATTTAGTCATGTTTCCCTCTGTGTAGAGCTTTATTTAGTCATGTTTCCCTCTGTGTAGAGCTTTATTAAGTCATGTTTCGCTCTGTGTAGAGCGTTATTTAGTCATGTTTCACTCTGTGTGGAGCTTTATTTAGTCATGTTTCACTCTGTGTAGAGCTTTATTAAGTCATGTTTCGCTCTGTGTAGAGCGTTATTTAGTCATGTTTCACTCTGTGTAGAGCTTTATTTAGTCATGTTTCACTCTGTGTAGAGCTTTATTAAGTCATGTTTCGCTCTGTGTAGAGCTTTATTAAGTCATGTTTCACTCTGTGTAGAGCTTTATTTAGTCATGTTTCACTCTGTGTAGAGCTTTATTAAGTCATGTTTAGCTCTGTGTAGAGCTTTATTAAGTCATGTTTCACTCTGTGTAGCTTTATTTAGTCATGTTTCACTCTGTGTAGAGCTTTATTTAGTCATGTTTCACTCTGTGTAGAGCTTTATTAAGTCATGTTTCGCTCTGTGTAGAGCTTTATTAAGTCATGTTTCACTCTGTGTAGAGCTTTATTAAGTCATGTTTCACTGTGTAGAGCTTTATTAAGTCATGTTTCGCTCTGTGTAGAGCTTTATTAAGTCATGTTTCACTCTGTGTAGAGCTTTATTTAGTCATGTTTCACTCTGTGTAGAGCTTTATTTAGTCATGTTTCACTTTGTGTAGAGCTTTATTAAGTCATGTTTCGCTCTGTGTAGAGCTTTGTTAAGTCGTGTTTCACTCTGTGTAGAGCTTTATTTAGTCATGTTTCGCTCTGTGTAGAGCTTTTTTTAGTCATGTTTCACTCTGTGTAGAGCTTTATTAAGTCATGTTTCACTCTGTGTAGAGCTTTATTTAGTCATGTTTCACTTTGTGTAGAGCTTTATTTAGTCGTTTCACTCTGTGTAGAGCTTTATTTAGTCATGTTTCACTCTGTGTAGAGCTTTATTTAGTCATGTTTCACTCTGTGTAGAGCTTTATTAAGTCATGTTTCGCTCTGTGTAGAGCTTTATTAAGTCATGTTTCACTCTGTGTAGAGCTTTATTTAGTCATGTTTCACTCTGTGTAGAGCTTTATTAAGTCATGTTTCGCTGTGTGTAGAGCTTTATTAAGTCATGTTTCGCTCTGTGTAGAGCTTTATTAAGTCATGTTTCGCTCTGTGTAGAGATTTATTAAGTCATGTTTCACTCTGTGTAGAGCTTTATTTAGTCATGTTTCGCTCTGTGTAGAGCTTTATTTAGTCATGTGTCACTCTGTGTAGAGCTTTATTAAGTCATGTTTCACTCTGTGTAGAGCTTTATTAAGTTATGTCACTCGATAAACTCTACACTGGGCGAAAAGGGACTTGATACACCTCCTCAGAAGGGCGAAACGTTGTCTCAGAGGAAGCTTGTTCTGCGACACTGGTTCACAATTTACGTTGATACATATAAAATAAATATTTATTATTATTATTATTATTATTATTATTTTTATTATTGTTGTTGTTGTTTTTTTCTTGTTGCTATTTTTATTAATATTATTATTAACATTTTTGTTGTTTTTCTTGTTATTATTATTATTGTTATTATTGCTATTATTATATTATTTTTATTTGTAGTAGTAGTAATACCAGTAGTAGTAGTAGTAGTAATAGCAGTGGTAGTAGTAGTTGTAGTAGTAATAGCAGTGGTAGTAGTAGTAGTAGTAATAATAGCAGTGGTAGTAGTAGTAGTAATAGCAGTGGTAGTAGTAGTAGTAATAATAATAGCAGTGGTAGTAGTAGTAGTAGTAATAATAGCAGTGGTAGTAGTAGTAATACCAGTAGTAGTAGTAGTAATAGCAGTGGTAGTAGTAGTAGTAATAATAGCAGTGGTAGTAGTAGTAGTAGTAGTAGTAATAGCAGTGGTAGTAGTAGTAATAGCAGTGGTGGTAGTAGTTGTAGTAGTAATAGCAGTGGTAGTAGTAGTAATAGCAGTGGTGGTAGTAGTTGTAGTAGTAATAGCAGTGGTAGTAGTAGTAATAGCAGTGGTGGTAGTAGTTGTAGTAGTAATAGCAGTGGTAGTAGTAGTAATAGCAGTGGTGGTAGTAGTAGTAGTAATAATAGCAGTGGTAGTAGTAGTAGTAATAATAATAGCAGTGGTAGTAGTAGTAATAGCAGTGGTAGTAGTAGTAAAAGCAGTGGTAGTAGTAGTACAAGCAGTGGTAGTAGTAGTACAAGCAGTGGTAGTAGTAGTACTAGCAGTGGTAGTAGTAGTAGTAGTAGTAATAATAGCAGTGGTAGTAGTAGTAGTAGTAGTAGTAATAGCAGTGGTAGTAGTAGTAATAGCAGTGGTGGTAGTAGTAGTAGTAGTAATAATAGCAGTGGTAGTAGTAGTAGTAGTAGTAATAGCAGTGGTAGTAGTAGTAGTAGTAGTAATAATAGCAGTGGTAGTAGTAGTAGTAGTAGTAGTAATAGCAGTGGTAGTAGTAGTAATAGCAGTGGTGGTAGTAGTAGTAATAATAATAGCAGTGGTGGTAGTAGTAGTAATAATAATAACAGTGGTAGTAGTAGTAGTAGTAATAGCAGTGGTAGTAGTAGTAATAATAATAACAGTGGTAGTAGTAGTAGTAATAATAGCAGTGGTAGTAGTAGTAGTAGTAATAATAGCAGTGGTAGTAGTAATAATAGCAGTGGTGGTAGTAGTAGTAATAATAATAGCAGTGGTGGTAGTAGTAGTAGTAATAATAATAGCAGTGGTGGTGGTAGTAGTAGTATTTACTGGAAAGCGCCAAACCCTCATGGACTTAGCGCCGGAGACGAATTTGCTCACCGCAGAGAGCGGAGGTGTCAGGCTGGAGTCGCGTGTCATCTATAGAAGAGGTGACCTCGTTGGAGGTCACCTGTAGACGACCCACGAATTTGTTGGGGTCAAGGATGTCCTCCACGGAGAAGGAGGTGTGTTTCGCCCCCGGCGAGGTCTCGGTGTGATGTTTCGCCTCTCTCTGGTAGGACTCCGGGATGCTGTCCTCGCTTTGAAGCGAATTTTGCTGACTTTCTGGCGATCTGACGGAGGTGTCTGTGAGGGGCGATCTGAGGGAGGGAGTGCTGCTGGTGCCGCTGGTGCTGGTCGGGTGCCGCTGGGAGTCTGTGCTGAATTTACCGACTACGGTGTAAGTCAGATCCATCGGTGATGTGCTGGTGGCGATCAGAGGCGAGGCGGCGGCCGCCGACCCATCGGAGTGTCCCTTGCTGCTGCTTCTCGGCAGGACCGAATCGGGCGAAATGGACCTCGAATCCATGTTGGCGAAACCTCCCGCGACACTTTGTAATTCAGCACTTCATGGCTTTTCCCCTCTCACACGGGTTATTTCAGAGTCACAGAGGATAGCGTCACCACCCACGTCCGTGCGTGTCGGCTTCCAGCAAGCCACTAAGCTCTCCTCTCCTCCGTCAGATGATATATTTGATGTTGCTAAACAACTGCCGAGCCATGGGGCGAGTTTACCAAATGAGGCTTCACCCAACTTAATGACGACAGTAATTGGCTACTGAAATCCCTACTTATCTAAACACACTTGCCATTGGTCCAGAGAGATTGATCCGTGATACACACCCGCCGTCGATTGGCCGCCGCGGCGCTAGGGGACGTGAGAGGCGGCAGTCGATTGGCCGAGGAGGATTGTTTACAGAGGGCAGCTGTGATCCGGCTTGTGATTGGCTGAAGGTGACTGCAGAGGAGGAGGGATGCTAAAAGAATCATCACCCTCGGTTAATGATGATGCGAAAATACGATTACCTCGTCAAGAATTCCATTTCACACCTACGTTACCCCCAGAGCTTCTCGACTTGTCGGCAGGAAACGCCACTCAGGCCCCAGACAGGGATAATTCTCTCGCCTCAGCTAGCATTCAACCCCTGACTTAGAGCACAGCCTCCGTGGACAACACCACCAAACTTTACTCACTTAACCACTCTCAAGCACTTTGTTTGGGCTTGGGTAACCACAGCGAGGGGGAAGAGATAGGAAGGAGGGGGAGGGGGAAGAGCAGCTCATTAACCAAGGAGTGGCGGAGAGGGGAGAGAGAGAGAGAGGGGAGAGAGAGAGAGAGAGGGGAGCGGAGAGGTTGATCTGTGGCTGGTGGTGTGTGTAAGGTTATCAAACGAGATTAACTCTGCCAAGATTATTATCTTCCCCACGCTGTTTGTTTCTTCCCCAGGGTTTTAATTAACGCGCAAACCAGGCGGCAGTTTTAAAAGGGGGAGGGGAAGCGAGAGGGGGTGGGGAGGGGGGAGGGTGAAGGAGGAAGAGGAGGTTAGAAGAGGAAAAAAGTAGAATTAGATCAGCGTAGAAGAGGCTGTTTGGGAGGCAAGAAAGACGTGCCCAGGCGTAGCAGACGTGCCCAGGCGTAGCAGACGTGTCCAGGTGTAGCAGACGTGTCCAGGTGTAGCAGACGTGCCCAGGTGTAGCAGACGTGTCCAGGTGTAGGAGACGTGTCCAGGTGTAGCAGACGTGCCCAGGCGTAGCAGACGTGTCCAGGTGTAGGAGACGTGTCCAGGTGTAGGAGACGTGCCCAGGTGTAGGAGACGTGTCCAGGTGTAGGAGACGTGCCCAGGTGTAGCAGACGTGTCCAGGCGTAGCAGACGTGTCCAGGTGTAGCAGACGTGTCCAGGTGTAGCAGACGTGCCCAGGTGTAGGAAACGTGCCCAGGCGTAGCAGACGTGTCCAGGTGTAGGAGACGTGCCCAGGTGTAGGAGACGTGCCCAGGTGTAGGAGACGTGCCCAGGTGTAGGAGACGTGTCCAGGTGTAGGAGACGTGTCCAGGTGTAGGAGACGTGCCCAGTGTAGGAGACGTGCCCAGGTGTAGGAGACGTGTCCAGGTGTAGGAGACGTGCCAGGCGTAGCAGACGTGTCCAGGTGTAGAACGTGCCCAGGTGTAGGAGACGTGTCCAGGTGTAGGAGACGTGCCCAGGTGTAGGAGACGTGTCCAGGTGTAGGAGACGTGCCCAGGTGTAGGAGACGTGTCCAGGAGTAGGAGACGTGCCCAGGTGTAGGAGACGTCAGAGTGAGAACGTCCGGGTAGAGATTCTTCCCAGGAGTAGGGATGCGCCCAGGTGAGAAGACGGCAAGGTGTAGGAGACGTGCAGGTGAGGAGGATGCCAGGAGTAGAGGAACGTCCAGGTGTAGGACTGCCCAGAGTGTAGGAGAACGTGCCCAGGAGTAGGAGACGTGCCCAGGCGTAGCAGACGTGTCCAGGTGTAGCAGACGTGTCCAGGTGTAGCAGACGTGCCCAGGTGTAGCAGACGTGTCCAGGTGTAGGAGACGTGTCCAGGTGTAGCAGACGTGCCCAGGCGTAGCAGACGTGTCCAGGTGTAGGAGACGTGTCCAGGTGTAGGAGACGTGCCCAGGTGTAGGAGACGTGTCCAGGTGTAGGAGACGTGCCCAGGTGTAGCAGACGTGTCCAGGCGTAGCAGACGTGTCCAGGTGTAGCAGACGTGTCCAGGTGTAGCAGACGTGCCCAGGTGTAGGAAACGTGCCCAGGCGTAGCAGACGTGTCCAGGTGTAGGAGACGTGCCCAGGTGTAGGAGACGTGCCCAGGTGTAGGAGACGTGCCCAGGTGTAGGAGACGTGTCCAGGTGTAGGAGACGTGTCCAGGTGTAGGAGACGTGCCCAGGTGTAGGAGACGTGCCCAGGTGTAGGAGACGTGTCCAGGTGTAGGAGACGTGCCCAGGCGTAGCAGACGTGTCCAGGTGTAGGAGACGTGCCCAGGTGTAGGAGACGTGTCCAGGTGTAGGAGACGTGCCCAGGTGTAGGAGACGTGTCCAGGTGTAGGAGACGTGCCCAGGTGTAGGAGACGTGTCCAGGTGTAGGAGACGTGCCCAGGTGTAGGAGACGTGTCCAGGTGTAGGAGACGTGCCCAGGTGTAGGAGACGTGCCCAGGAGTAGGAGACGTGCCCAGGTGTAGAAGACGTGCATAGGTGTAGGAGACGTGCCCAGGTGTAGGAGACGTGCCAAGGTGTAGGAGACGTGTCCAGGTGTAGGTGACGTGTCCAGGTGAGATACGTGCCTAGGTGTAGGTGATGTGTCCAAGTGTAGGTGACGTGTCCAGGTGAAGGAGACTTGTCCAGGTGAAGGAGACTTGTCCAGGTGTAGGAGACGTGTCCAGGTGTAGGAGACGTGTCCAGGTGTAGAGACGTGCCAGGTGTAGGACGTGTCCAGGTGAGGAGACGTGTCCAGGTGTAGGAGACGTGTCCAGATGTAGGAGAGTGTCAGGTGTAGGGATCGTGCCAGGTGTAGGGACGTGTCCAGGGTAGAGAGTGTCCAGGTGTAGAGACGTGTCCAGGTGTAGAGACGTGTCCAGGTGTGAGGCAGTGAACAGTGTCTAGATGAGGATGTGTCCAGGTGTACGAGATGTGTCCAGGTGTAGGAGACGTGTCCAGGTGTAGGTGACGTCGTCTAGGTGTAGGTGACGTGTCTAGGTGTAGGTGACGTGTCCAGGTGAAGGAGACGTGTCCAGGTGAAGGAGACGTGTCCAGGTGTAGGTGACATGTCTAGATATAGGTGACGTGTCCAAGTGAAGGAGACGTCTAGGTGTAGGAGACCTGTCTAGGTGAAGGAGACGTGTCCAGGTGTAAGAGACGTGTCTAGGTGTAGGAGACGTCTCCAGGTGTAAGAGACGTGTCCAGGTTAAGGAGACGTGTCTAGGTGAAGGAGACGTGCCCAGGTGAAGGAGACGTGTCCAGGTGAAGGAGACGTGTCCAGGTGAAGAAGACGTGTCCAGGTGAAGGAGACGTGTCCAGGTGTAAGAGTCGTGTCCAGGTGTAGGAGACGTGTCCAGGTGAAGGAGACGTGTCCAGGTGAAGGAGACGTGTCCAGGTGAAGGAGACGTGTCTAGGTGAAGGAAACGTGTCTAGGTGAAGGAGACGTGTCTAATTGAAAAGGGACGTGTCTAGGTGAAGGAGACTTGTCCAGGTGAAGGAGACGTGTCCAGGTGTAGGAGACGTGTCCAGGTGTAGGAGACGTGTCCAAGTGTAAGAGACGTGTCCAGGTGTAGGAGACGTGTCCAGGTGTAAGAGTCGTGTCCAGGTGTAGGAGACGTGTCCGTGAAGGAGACGTGTCTAGGTGAGGAGACGTGTCCAGGTGAAGGAGACGTGTCCAGGTGAGGAGACGTGTCCAGGTGTAGGAGACGTGTCCAGTGTAGGAACGTGTCCAGGATGAAGACGTGTCCAAGTGTAGGAGACGTGTCCAGGTGTAGGAGACGTGTCCAAGTGTAGGAGACGTGTCCAGGTGTTGGAGAGGTGTCCAGGTGTAGGAGACGTGCCCAGGTGAAGGAGACGTGTCCAGGTGAAGGAGACGTGTCCAGGTGAAGGAGACGTGTCTAGGTGAAGGAGACGTGTCCAGGTGAGGAGACGTGTCCAAGTGTAAGGGACGTGTCCAGGTGAAGGAGACGTGTCTAGGTGAAGGAGACGTGTCTAGGTGAAGGATACGTGTCTAGGTGAAGGAGAAGTGTTCAGGTGAAGGAGACGTGTCTAGGTGAAAGAGACGTGTCCAAGTGTAAGAGACGTGTCCAGGTGAAGGAGACGTGTCCAGGTGAAGGAGACGTGTCTAGGTGTAGGAGACGTGTCCAGGTGAAGGAGACGTGTCTAGGTGTAGGAGACGTGTCCAGGTGAAGGAGACGTGTCCAAGTGTAAGAGACGTGTCCAGGTGAAGGAGACGTGTCCAGGTGAAGGAGACGTGTCTAGGTGTAGGAGACGTGTCTAGGTGAAGGAGACGTGTCCAGGTGTAAGAGACGTGTCCAAGTGTAAGAGACGTGTCCAGGTGTAGGAGACGTGTCTATGTGAAGGAAGATAGAGGGAGAGAGAGAGGTGACATGGAAGGGAAAACAGGATCCCAAAAATGGGGAAGAGGGAGAGGAAGATTAGGGGACAGGGGGAAGAGAAGGGATAATCCTTAAAGAGGGAAGCTAAAGAGAAATTAGGATTATTTCAGGTAAGGATGATGATAAGGCCGAGAGAATGGGATTATACGAGTGATGTGATGGGTGGGTTACCTGTGTGCTGTGATGGGTGGGTTACCTGTGTGTTGTGATGGGTGGGTTACCTGTGTGCTGTGATGGGTGGGTTACCTGTGTGTTGTGATGGGTGGGTTACCTGTGTGCTGTGATGGGTGGGTTACCTGTGTGTTGTGATGGGTGGGTTACCTGTGTGTTGTGATGGGTGGGTTACCTGTGTGCTGTGATGGGTGGGTTACCTGTGTGTTGTGATGGGTGGGTTACCTGTGTGTTGTGATGGGTGGGTTACCTGTGTGCTGTGATGGGTGGGTTACCTGTGTGTTGTGATGGGTGGGTTACCTGTGTGCTGTGATGGGTGGGTTACCTGTGTGTTGTGATGGGTGGGTTACCTGTGTGCTGTGATGGGTGGGTTACCTGTGTGTTGTGATGGGTGGGTTACCTGTGTGGTGTGATGGGTGGGTTACCTGTGTGTTGTGATGGGTGGGTTACCTGTGTGCTGTGATGGGTGGGTTACCTGTGTGTTGTGATGGGTGGGTTACGTGTGTGTTGTGATGGATGGGTTACCTGTGTGTTGTGATGGGTGGGTTACCTGTGTGTTGTGATGGGTGGGTTACCTGTGTGTTGTGATGGGTGGGTTACCTGTGTGTTGTGATGGGTAGGTTACCTGTGTGTTGTGATGGGTGGGTTACCTGTGTGCTGTGATGGGTGGGTTACCTGTGTGTTGTGATGGGTGGGTTACCTGTGTGCTGTGATGGGTGGGTTACCTGTGTGTTGTGATGGGTGGGTTACCTGTGTGTTGTGATGGGTGGGTTACCTGTGTGTTGTGATGGGTGGGTTACCTGTGTGTTGTGATGGGTGGGTTACCTGTGTGTGTTGTGATGGTGGGTTACGTGTGTGTTGTGATGGATGGGTTACCTGTGTGTTGTGATGGGTGGGTTACCTGTGTGTTGTGATGGGTGGGTTACCTGTGTGTTGTGATGGGTGGGTTACCTGTGTGTTGTGATTGGTGGGTTACCTGTGTGTTGTGATGGATGGGTTACCTGTGTGTTGTGATGGGTGGGTTACCTGTGTGTTGTGATGGGTGGGTTACCTGTGTGTTGTGAGGGGTGGGTTACCTGTGTGCTGTGATGGGTGGGTTACCTGTGTGTTGTGATGGGTGGGTTACCTGTGTGTGTGATGGGTGGGTTACCTGTGTGCTGTGATGGGTGGTTACCTGTGTGTTGTGATGGGTGGGTTACCTGTGTGTTGTGATGGGTGGTTACCTGTGTGTTGTGATGGGTAGGTTACCTGTGTGTTGTGATGGGTGGGTTACCTGTGTGTTGTGATGGGTGGGTTACCTGTGGGTTAATTGTGCTTCAGGGGTGGTCATCGCCCCTGTGGCCCGGTCCAAGACCAGGATTCCTTATTGTCTTTCTGATCAATGAGACTGTTAGTGTCCGCCATCAGCATCCCAGAGTATGCACCACAGCCTTACTGATCAGGAACTGATCTGAGGTACTTATCGATTTCCCTCTTGAAGGACAGCCAGGGGGGTCTGTTGATTAGCCCCCTTATGAAGGGAAGGTGTTGCAGAGTCGTGGTCCCCTTGCACTAGTTCTCTCTCAGTGTACTCATCCCTTCCGTCCCTGCGTGGGTGGGACTCACTAGTTTTGAGAAGGACCTGCCTTGCATGGGCCAGTAGTCCTTCTGCAGTGCTCCTCCATTCTTACGTTCAGTGTGCAAATTTAGCAGCAATTCCTACAGTGTATTTCAGGTGTAGATTATGATGTGTCTTTCTCGCCCACCTTCTAAGGAGTACAGTTCTAATGAGGCACTTGATGAACCCTTAAATAGGGCGAAACGTGCTGCAACTTGTGTCTCCTCGTCTTCAGTCCACAAAGAAATACTCGAGTGAATTACAATGAAAAGTGAACGAAATTTTAGGGAAGAAAATTACAAAACAATAGGATATTTACACTAAATCTACAAAAAACGTCAGATATTTACACTAAATTTACAATAAACATCAGATATTTACATTAAATTTACAAAAAAAGGTCAGATATTTACACAAAACTTAAAAAAACTCGGATATACAAAAATAAATATTTACTCGAAACTAAAAAAAAAGAAAGATAACAAAGTGAAAAAAAATATTTACACTAAATTTACATAAAAACTCGGATATTTACACAGCTTAAAATTGTGTTAGTAAAGCTTAAAGCTGTGTTAGTAAAGCTTAAAGTTGTGTTAGTAAAGCTTAAAGTTGTGTTAGTAAAGCTTAAAGCTGTGTTAGTAAAGCTTAAAGTTGTGTTAGTAAAGCTTAAAGCTGTGTTAGTGAAGGTTAAAGCTGTGTTAGTAAAGCTTAAAACTGTGTTAGTAAAGATTAAAGTTGTGTTAGTAAAGCTTAAAGCTGTGTTAGTAAAGCTTAAAGCTGTGTTAGTAAAGCTTAAAGTTGTGTTAGTAAAGCTTAAAGCTGTGTTAGTAAAGCTTAAAGCTGTGTTAGTAAAGCTTAAAGTTGTGTTAGTAAAGCTTAAAGCTGTGTTAGTGAAGGTTAAAGCTGTGTTAGTAAAGCTTAAAACTGTGTTAGTAAAGCTTAAAGCTGTGTTAGTAAAGCTTAAAACTGTGTTAGTAAAGCTTAAAGCTGTGTTAGGTAAAACTGTTTAGAAACTGTTGTGTAGTAGCTTAAGTGCTTAAAGCTTGTGTTAGTAAAGCTTAAAGCTGTGTTAGTAAAGCTTAAAACTGTGTTAGTAAAGCTTAAAGCTGTGTTAGTAAAGCTTAAACTGTGTTAGTAAAGCTTAAAAGCTGTGTTAGTAAAGCTTAAACTGTGTTAGCTTAAAGCTGTGTATAAGCTAGTGTTAGTAAAGCTTAAAGCTGTGTTAGTAAAGCTTAAACGTGTTAGTAAAGCTTAAACGTCGTGTTAGTAAAGCTTAAAACTGTGTTAGTAAGCTTAAACTGTAAAGTTTAGTATTAAAACTGTAAAACTACTGTGTTAGTAAACTTAAACTGTGTTAGTAAAGTTAAACTGTGTTATAAAGCTAAACTGTGTTAGTAAAGCTTTAAACAACTGTGTTATAAGCTTAAAGTGTGTTAGTAAAGCTTAAAGCTGTGTTAGTAAAGCTTAAAGTTGTGTTAGTAAAGCTTAAAGCGTGTTAGTAAAGCTTAAAGTGTGTTAGTAAAGCTTAAAGTTGTTAATAAAGCTTAAACTGTTTATAAAGCTTAAAGCTGTGTTAGTAAAGCTTAAAGCGTGTTAGTAAAGCTTAAAGTTGTGTTAGTAAAGCTTAAAGCTGTGTTAGTAAAGCTTAAAGTGTGTTAGTAAAGCTTAAAGCTGTGTTAGTAAAGCTAAAGTGTGTTAGTAAAGCTTAAAGCTGTGTTAGTAAAGCTTAAAGTTGTGTTAGTAAAGCTTAAAGCTGTGTTAGTAAAGCTTAAAGTGTGTTAGTAAAGCTTAAAGCTGTGTTAGTAAACTTAAAGTGTGTTAGTAAAGCTTAAAGCTGTGTAGTAAAGCTGTAAAGTTCTGTGTTAGTAAAGCTTAAAGCTAGTTTAGTAAAGCTTAAAGCTGTGTTAGTAAAGCTTAAAGCCGTGTTAGTAAAGCTTAAAGCTTGTTAGTAAGCTTAAAGCTGTGTTAGTAAAGCTTAAAGCTGTGTAGTAAGCTTAAAGCCGTGTATAAAGTTAAATTGTTAGATTAAAGCTTAAAGCTGTATTAGTAAAGCCTAAAGCTGTGTTAGTAAAGCTTAAAGCCGTGTTAGTAAAGCTTAAAACTGTGTTAGTAAATCTTAAAGCTGTGTTAGTAAAGCTTAAAGTTGTGTTAGTAAAGCTTAAAGCTGTGTTAGTAAAGCTTAAAGCTGTGTTAGTAAAGCTTAAAGCCGTGTCAGTAAAGCTTAAAACTGTGCTAGTAAAGCTTAAAGCCGTGTTAGTAAAGCTTAAAGCTGTGTTAGTAAAGCTTAAAGCTGTGTTAGTAAAGCTTAAAGCTGTGTTAGTAAAGCTTAAAGCCGTGTTAGTAAAGCTTAAAACTGTGCTAGTAAAGCTTAAAGCTGTGTTAGTAAAGCTTAAAGCTGTGTTAGTGAATCTTAAAGCTGAGTAAGTTTTTTCTTAACAGAAACATAACAGATTTTGTCTCAACAGAGAAAAACAGAAATTTTTTTCTCAACAGAGGAAGAGAAACCTGGGATGGGTAAGTGCGTCTCCAGGAGGAGGGATTACAGTGAACGAGAAGTTCTATTAAGTAAATCCCAGGTTGTTACGGGTAAATCCCCTCAGGATTTATGCGGTAGAGAGACACCTGGCACCAGTGTTGGGGGCTCTTGCTACCCCCACACCTGGCACCAGTGTTGGGTTCCCTACTACCCCACACCTGACACCAGTGTCGGGTTCCTTACTACCCCACACCTGACACCAGTGTTGCAACTTTAGGTTTCACACATCTGTGAGATTCACAGCTTAAACAACTGAAAACAAGCTTGGGTGAGGACTCAGATCTATCATCTACCCTTCCATCAAGCTGTGAAACCAAGCTTGAGTTAGAACAAGCTTGAGTAAGCACATAGACCTATCATCTACCCTTCCATCAAGCTGCATATCTCTTAATTGCCTGGTCTGGGAGATGGTACCTTTGGAAAGTGGTCCAGACCTTTGGTCTGCAAGCTGGGAAGCGCACCGCTGGTCCACACAAGGACCACAAAAGGGGTATTTCTCAGTGCATAAATGCTCTTCGCACCCTCTGTTATTGAGGTGAAGAGAAGGAGCCTTGACAGCAACTTCTGCCCTCGTCAATTTCAACCCCGGTGGCTTGGGGCATCGTGCCCACGAGTGGGTATAAAGGCATGCATGGCAGGGCATGTGAATCCAGATGCTGCGATTGCGTATACGTGAGTCTTGATGGTATGGTTCAGTGGTCCAATTTTTTTTTTGGGTGTTGTTGTGTGGTTCTCGCCAGAAGCAATCTGAATCTCACTTTGTTGATGTGTGTCTTTCACTCTCAAATTATCCCTCTCTTTGTCTCTTCTTTTTTTCTCTCTCTTTCAACTTCCCCTCTCTCTTTCTCCCTTCTTTTTCTTCCTCTCTTTCTCCCTCCCTCTCTTTCTACATTCTCATCTCTTTATTATTTCTCTCTAACTATATTTATCCTTCCACCCTCTCCCCTTTCTCTCTCTCTCCCTCCCATCACTGTGTTGTTCCCACTAAATGATACTTTAAAAGTCTTCTTCAGATGCTATACGAAAGGCCTAATGAAGATACCCCCACAACTGCTGAAGACACTCCCACAGCAGCTGAGGACACTTCCACAGCAGCTGAGGACACTCCCACAGCAGCTGAGGACACTTCCACAGCAGATGAGGACACTTCCACAGCATCTGAGGACACTCCTTCAACATCTGAGGACACTCCCACAGCAGCTGAGGACACTCCCACAGCAGCTGAGGACACTCCCACAGCAGCTGAGGACACTCCCACAGCAGCTGAGAACACTCCCACAGCAGCTGAGGACACTCCCACAGCAGCTGAGGACACTCCCACAGCAGCTGAGGACACTTCCACAGCAGCTGAGGACACTCCCATAGCATCTGAGGACACTCCTTCAACATCTGAGGACACTCCCACAGCAGCTGAGGACACTCCCACAGCAGCTTAAGACAGCCCTGCCTATGTCAGACATGAGAACGACACAGAAGTGGGGCGAGTACCTTGCCTTGCGGGAACACAACCTGTCACAGCAGCAGTCCCCGTCTCAAACATTACTCTTTGAGTTCATTTTGCCAGGAAGTTGAACATGCATCTTTCCCACCTCTCCATTTACTCCTCTTGTACGCATTTTGTACGCAGTTAACGTACGGTCGCACCTGGGGTAGAGACCAGGGACCTTCCTGGGGTAGAGACCAGGGACCCCTGGGGTACAGACCAGGGACCCCTGGGGTACAGACCAGGGACCCCTGGGGTACAGACCAGGGACCCCTGGGGTACAGACCAGGGACCCCTGGGGTACAGACCAGGGACCCCTGGGGTACTTCGCAATAATTGCTCAAATTAGTTCAGTCTGGGGTGAGGGGAAGTGAGGGAGAGAGGCAGGAAGGGAGGAGGGAATGGAGGAAGGGCGAGAGGAAGGGAGCTAATATTTTACATATGATCTCCCTGCCGTCATAGTGTTGTTGTGCCCCTTCACTGCTGGGAGGGAGTAAGAAGGGAGTAGTTAGAGAGGGAGATAGACTAAAGAGAAGGATTAGAAATCTCAGGGAGAGAAATGAGTGGGAGAAGAGGGAGAGGGAGAGAAAGAGAGAGAGAGAGAAAGGGAGAGAGGCAGACAGACATACAGAGACAGACAGACAGAGAGAAAGACAGACAGACAGACAGAGACAGACAGACAGAGAGAGAGACAGACAGACAGACAGAGAGAAAAGAAGAGGTGTAGCGTCATGCTGGGAGATGAGGAGACACAGGCGAGAGATAATCTCCCCAACACCTGTCTCCCCGTCTCCCCACACACGCCTAAATCATCATTTAAAGATAATTGGAGACGGGTGAGAGAGGGAGAGAAGAAGGGAAAGAAGGAGTGAGAGAAGGAGGGAGAGAAGGATGGTGAGAAGGAGGAAGAGAGAGGGAGAGGAGGGACAGAAGGAGGGTGAGAGAGGGATAGAAGGAGGGACAGAAGGAGGGAGAGAGAGGGAGAGAAGGAGGGACAGAAGAAGGGAAAGAGAGACAAAATGAATAGAATAGGAGAAACAGGAAAAAAGTTAGAGAATAAGCAGAAGAAAGAGAAGAAATTTAGAAAATAGGCAGAAGAAATGAGGAAAAGGAGAACTAGGAAGAAAAAGGATAAATAGAAAGCGATAGAACGGGATAAAATAGATAAAGAATGGGTAAGAGAAAGGGAGAATATATATATATATATATATATATATATATATATATATATATATATATATATATATATATATATATATATATATATATATATATATATATATATTACAGATTTCTGATACCGAACGAGTGATGGTGAATGTGATTCCTTCTTTTTTTTTTTTTTCGGGTGGCCCTGCCTTCGTGGGAGACCGCTGGCGTGTTTTTTTTTTTAAAAACTGTGAACCTCCTAGTTTCTGAAGAGGAGGTCAGGAGGTCAGAAGGTCAGGAAACTAGGAGGCCAGGAGGCCAGGAAGCCAGGAGGCCAGGAAGTCAGAAGGCCAGAAAGCCAGGAGGCCAGGATGCCAAAACGTCAGGAGGCCAGGAAGCCAGGAGGCTAGGAGGTCAGAAGGTCAGGAGGCTAGGAAGCCAGGCCAGGATGCCAGAAGGTCAGGAGGCTAGGAAGCCAGGAGGCCAGGATGCCAAAAGGTCAGGAGGCCAGGAAGCCAGGCCAGGAGGTCAGAAGGTCAGGAGGCTAGGAAGCCAGGAGGCTAGGAAGCCAGGAGGCTAGGAAGCCAGGAGGGCAGGAAGCCAGGAGGCTAGGAAGCCAGGAGGCTAGGAAGCCAGGAGGTCTGGAGGCCAGGAAGCCAGGAAGCTAGGAGGCCAGGAAGCTAGGAGGCCAGGAAGCTAGGAGGCCAGGAAGCTAGGAGGCCAGGAAGCTAGGAGGCCAGGAAGCCAGAAGGCCTGGACGCCAGGAAGCTAGGATGCCAGGAGGCTAGGATGCTAGGAGGCCAGAAAGCCACAAGAGTCGAGTCCGTGCATGGTACCTATTTATTGCTAGGTGAAGAGAGGGGGCAGTAGGTTATAAGAGGCTAGGGTACCTATCTACTGCTAAGCAGGTCAGGAACAGCAGATTTAGAGGGTCTAACACCCTGCTACCTACTCACTGCTAGGTGAACAAGGCACAGCAGGTTTAAGGAGGCACTTCTGAACGCCCCGACACTCCCGGGATTGAAACCGGGTTCTCTCCTTGTGAGCTCCGAGGTCCTGTAAAGCACCCCTCCCCCCCCCCTCATCTCTTTATTATTCTCTTCGCTTCACCATTTATCACGTTTCATTTTTTCCCTCCATTTTTCTACAGATTTCAACGAATATTTATCTTATCTTCAGGAAATCCTTCCAGAAAAATGGCCTCCCATTCCAAAATGGCCTTTTACCTAATTATTTTAAATGCCACTGGCTATCCACAATCCGTTTTTTTTATCTTTCACTATACACCATTCATTGTAGACTTTAAATTCAGTTATAATGATGTTTAAAAAGATATATTTCAATCTTCGGGACGCTGGTCTAAAAAAGGCGAGGCTTGGGAATTTTGAAAGTGGTATTATTAATTTTTTTGGAGTGGGTTTTTAAAATACGATGGGGGAAAAAATCTTATGACTGCAGTGATGCTGTTGGTTCAGGCAGTGCGTATATACTGTGTGTCAGTGTATGTATACTGAGTGTGTGTCTCTGTGTATATATATATACACTGGCAGTTTACATTCGTAACTATTTTAGGTATTATTCTTGACCGGTGACATGCAGACTTAATGACTCTCGTGTAGCAGATAGACTTGAAACTCTTTTAACCTAGCCTAGCCTTGGCTGGTTCTTCTTCTTCTTCTTCTTCTCACTTCTTCTTCTCACCCATTCTCTCTCCTCTCAATTATTTTTCCCTTCTCCCTCTCTCCTATATTCTCTCTCTCCCTCTCCATCGTTACGGGTGCCAAGGTGACACTGACCTTTCATGACCCTCTACGGGGGTCACAGTGCCAGAGGTCATCCCCATTAAAGCCTCTTCAGGCCCACCAAATAAGTTTGAAGACTATCTCCTACACGAGGGTCTGCATGTCACCTGTTCACCACCATTCAAGAATATTTTAACTTCAGACGATGTTAATGCGTCAATGTATATGCAATGTATATATATATATATATATATATATATATATATATATATATATATATATATATATATATATATATATATATATATACATACACAGGCACTGTAACCTTTGAGTCGGCTGACAGTGACTTCTTACTTACCAAACCCCTGATCACTGTAGCAGTGAGAGGAGGGGGTGCTGGAGGTAGTGGGAGGAGGAAGGGGGTAATGCGGTGAGGGAGAGAGGGAAGTAAGGGTGCTGGCACTGTAATATGGAAGATATATATATGTATATATATATATATATATATATATATATATATATATATATATATATATATATATATATATATATATATATATATATATATATATATATATATATATATATATACATATGACCGCGCCTCGGTCACACACATCCTACAAAACCAGAAAACAACAGTACATGGAACCTAACATGTTACGTTTTCTGGAGACTATATTATAACCAGCATTCGTGCCAGAGTGCAAAACCTTTAACTGGCTTCCTTTTCACATTCATACGGTAGTGTATACACACCGAGAGGTGTATATATCTCAGTGTATACACACGGACTGACAGGTTAATCAGTATTTTAGGTTTTAAAGTATTCCTGACTGGTGGTGAACAGGTGACATGCAGCCTTAATGACCCTCGTGTAGTAGATAGTCATTAAACTAACTTAACCAACCAACCAAATTTGTTTGTTTGTTTGTTTGTTAATGGCTATCAGATAACTGCCTGGATAGGATAGTACCTATGAGAGAGAGAGACGTGGCACTGTTATGTGCAGCATAGAGAAGCAGAGTCATATTCTAAGAGGAACAGTGCCACTTTGGCAGTAAACAGACTAACTAGTGGCACTCACACTAGTGGCACCCTGGACATAAAGTGGACGTAAACAATTAAGTGTGTCCAGAAACGCAGGTATAATGAGTGTAAAGTGTCAGTGATGCAGGACCTTAAGAAGGGTGCCAAGGAGGGTGCCAAGGAAGGTGCCAAGGAAGGGTGGGGAGGCGGGGAGATCGATGCCACAACTGGCACCTTTGAAAATCAATCGAGGATGAGCAGTAAACAGCCAGACCGCAGGCCCTCCCCCCTTCAGTGCCACATCCTTCCACCAGTGCCACATCCCTCCCCCAGGGCCACAATTCTCCCTACAGTGCCACAACTCTCTCTACACTGGCCCATCCCTCTCCTACAGTGCCACATCCTCCCTACAGAATGCCAGCACCTCCCTACAAGACCTAGAAAACATTTCACCCTTCCACTGTCTCAGCTGCTGAAGGCACCAGTGGAATGGTTGTGGTAGTGGTGGTAGTGGAGATGGTAGCGATGATAGTAGTGGTAGTGGTGGTTGTTAAGGTTCTACTGCTGGTGATCAGTGTTGGTTCCACGGCTTCTGATTATCCGTGCCGTTAGCCAGAACCAACGCTCATCCTACTGCCGTTACTGATATTGCTGTTACTGCTACAACTGCTGTTTCTGCTGCCGTTACTGCTGCTGCTGTTTTTGTTGCTACTCCTGTTATCGTTACCTCTGCTTCTGATGCTACTTATGCATCTGTTACTCCTATTATCGCTACCACCGTTACTGCTACTGGAGGCACAACAGAAGCCCCTCCTTCCTACACCTCAGTGCTCCTCCACTTCTCCCTCACCACCAACAACTTATATTTCCCTCCTCCACAACCCAGTGTGGCGGTCTCTTCAGGGCAACCAACACCACCAATTTGTAGACACTGGCCACCATTAGTTACCAGTTGAGACGCAGCCACAACCTCATCTTTCCCGAGGAAGCCGTGACCTCCATTGACACGGGTCAAATGGGGTCAGGTCACCCCTACTGTTTACTGTCAAGGCGAGAGTAAGTAATGTGAGGGATGAGAATGACTCTCGCAGCTACCTATTTATTTTTTAAAGATTTTTGCCGATGGAGTGGCTAGTGTATTGTGTACCTCGTGTCCATCCTGTGGATGGTAGTGGTTAGTGTATTGTGTACCTCGTGTCCATCCTGTGGATGGTAGTGGCTAGTGTATTGTGTACCTCGTGTCCATCCTGTGGATGGTAGTGGCTAGTTTATTATGTACCTCGTGTCCATCCTGTGGATGGTAGTGGCTAGTTTATTGTATACCTCGTGTCCATCCTGTGGATGGTAGTGGCTAGTGTATTGTGTACCTTGTGTCCATCCTGTGGATGGTAGTGGCTAGTTTATTGTATACCTCGTGTTCATCCTGTGGATGGTAGTGGCTAGTTTATTGTGTACCTCGTGTCCATCCTGTGGATGGTAGTGGCTAGTTTATTGTGTACTTCGTGTCCATCCTGTGGATGGTAGTGGCTAGTGTATTGTGTACCTTGTGTCCATCCTGTGGATGGTAGTGGCTAGTTTGTTGTGTACCTCGTGTAAATCCTGTGGATGATAGTGGCTAGTTTATTGTGTACCTCGTGTCCATCCTGTGGATGATAGTGCCTAGTTTATTGTATACCTCGTGTCCATCCTGTGGATGGTAGTGGCTAGTTTATTGTGTCCCTCGTGTCCATCTTGTGGATGATAGTGACTAGTTTATTGTGTACCTCGTGTCCATCCTGTGGATGATAGTGCCTAGTTTATTGTATACCTCGTGTCCATCCTGTGGATGGTAGTGGCTAGTTTATTGTGTCCCTCGTGTCCATCTTGTGGATGGTAGTGGCTAGTTTATTGTGTCCCTCGTGTCCATCCTGTGGATGATAGTGGCTAGTTTATTGTGTCCCTCGTGTCCATCCTATAGATTGTAGCACAAGAGCATATGGATACACAATAGGCCTAGGAACTAGGCCACAAAGGATTAACATTAGTATATCTGAATTTACATCTACGATTATCTTATCTGTTGCAAGAAAATTTAGGATATTTGCTAAATATGTCTAGAACCTTACTTAGAAGTTGTCGATACTGCCAAGGCTGTGGAGATATTTTCTGAGTGGCTAACCATGGTAATGACCCCTTTGTTTAACCATGGTAATGATCCCTTTGCTTAACCATGGTAATGACCCTTTGGTTAACCATGGTAATGACCCCTTTGGTTAACCATGGTAATGACCCATTTGGTTAACCATAGTAATGACCCCTGTAGTCAACCATGGTAATGACCCCTGTGGTTACACATGGTAATGATCCCTCTAGTCACCCATGGTAATAACCCCTATGTGAGACCCGTCTTCTTGACCTCCTCCTCCCGTGACCTCTGACCTCTCATTGCGCTGCGCTAATGGAGCCTCTTTCTCCCGTTAGCTTCCGGTGGTATTGACCAGAAAAACCTGCCCAGGTGGTGAGAGAAACGTGTTGTGCGAGACGTGTCAGGAGTCGAAGATTTTCACAAGAGAAATAAAGCGAGTCTATGAGGAACTGACACCGTCAGTAGGAAAAGATAATAATAATAATAATAATAATAATAATAATAATAATAATAATAATAATAATAATAATAATAATAATAATAATTAATAATAATAATAATAATAATAATAATATTAATAATTATAATAATAATAATAATAATAAAATATTGAAGACATTAAATTAAAAGTAACATTGTGTTTCTTGGCATTTAAAGGCCTCCCAGGGCCTTTTAAAAGGTCTATATGATATTTTAAAAGATTCCCAGGGCCTTTTAAAGACTTATAGGGTCTTTTAAAAGGCGTAATGGCCTTAAAAAACTTTCTGGGCCCTTAAAAATCCTCAGGGGCTCTTTAAAGGTCTCTTGGACCCTTTAAAGGCTTCCTGGTTCCTTTAAAGTCTTTCTGGTCCTTTTAAATGCCTCCTGGGCGCCCTGTAAGATAGCTCACATTTGTCAGAACAAGAGAATTCCAGTGATAATTCCTCAGTCACATATGTCTGCCACACCAGCCAGCCTGGTCAGCCTCTCTGGTTCAACCTTCTACCTAGTCAGCTGCTGTAATAAATGAACCTCGTATGAACACTCACTGCCTCGTATGAACGCCCTAGCTGCCTCGTATTGAACACTAGCAGCCTAGTATGTACACTAGCAGCCTCGTATGAATACTCACTGCCTCGTATTGAACACTCGCAGCCTCGTATGAACACTAGCAGCCTCGTATGAATACTCACTGCCTCGTATTGAACACTCGCAGCCTCGTATGAACACTAGCAGCCTCGTATGAACACCCTAGCGGCCTCTATTACAATTTAAAAAGTTGAGAGCAGTGTCTAGCTGGGTGCTAGGCTTCCTAGCCGTGCATGTTGATACCTCCATTAGGGTCTTATTAGTCCCAGGAGCCTCCTAGCAAGAGGGGAAAGCTGAGACTAAGTCGGTATTAAACGTATGGATAAAATCCGTTCCAAAATCCCCCTTCAGTTATCCAGGTTACGGCCCCCTGGATATGATAATGACCGTGATGTTAGAATGACAAGAGAGGTTATATTGATTAACGTTGTTTTAAAGGATAATAATGGACAATATGGTGGCTGGAACAATTCACAACTAACTTAGAGTACCGTAGCTGGAACATTTTACACAACTAACCCGCAATACTGTGGCTGGTACAATTCAGAACTTACCCGCAATACTCTGACTGAACACAGTCTCGGGAAGACCCCAGGACCATCTCCCCGAACACAGTCTCCGGAAGACCTCCAAGACCATCTGACAGCCTGGGGAAGAGCCCAGGACCATCTGACTGAAGACAGCCTGGGGAAGACCCCAGGACCATCTCCCCGAACACAGTCTCGGGAAGACATCCAAGACCATCTGACTGAAGACAGCCTGGGGAAGACCCCAGGACCATCTGACTGAAGACAGCCTGGGGAAGACCCCAGGACCATCTGACTGAAGACAGCCTGAGGAAGACCCCAGGACCATCTGACTGAAGACAGCCTGGGGGAATATAACAGGAACCATCTCTCTGAGCACAGCCGCTGGTGAGAAACACGGCTAGCCCCGCCTCACTTATCTCTGATTCCCGTGATGAGGAATGGGCTGAGAACGCCGTTAGCTGCGCCCGATAAGAGTTAGCTGTTAGCTGTAAATGTGGAGCGTGGAGAGGGTGCCGCAGCTGATGTCTGCTGCCAGCTAT
Source organism: Cherax destructor (assembly GCA_009830355.1). Taxonomy (NCBI): domain Eukaryota; kingdom Metazoa; phylum Arthropoda; class Malacostraca; order Decapoda; family Parastacidae; genus Cherax; species Cherax destructor. The sequence continues at coordinate 44,370 of WNWK01001990.1, read as the reverse complement.
AAAAGCCAGAATGGAAGGGTTCGGTAAGCGACCAGTCCAATGGCTTCCAGCGGCCATTTACCAAGTCTGGAAATTTTCAGTGCCGCATTTGCTGGTCTCTCAGCCGGTCATGGACCAACACACACACACACACACACACACACACACACACACACACACACACACACACACACACACACACACACACACACACACACACACACACTACATGTACACACGCACAAAAAGAATTCTATATATAAATACTTAATAATAGTAATAATAATGATTGTCATTATTATCATAAAAATTATACAACTCTTAGTATAATAATAATAATAATAATAATAATAATAATAATAATAATAATAATAATAATAATAATAATAATAATAATAATAATAATGATAATAATAATAATTTTTATTATTATTATTATTATTATTATTATTATTATTATTATTATTATTATTATTATTATTATTATTATTATTAATGTAATTTTAATAATATAATAATAATTTTAATAATAATAATAATATTAATAATAATAATAATAATGTTAATAATAATAACAATAAAGAAAGAAAAGAAGAAGAAAGAGGACAAAGAAAATTCAGGAGAAGAAAGATTCACCTTGTTGAGGAAAACTCTTTAACTGGGAGAACGTTTCGCCCAGCAGCATCAAGGCAAAGAGACGAGATCTCTCTCTCTCTCTCTCTCTCTCTCTCTCTCTCTCTCTCTCTCTCTCTCTCTCAGATCAGATCATCTATTTGAGTGATGGGATTTGGAGGGGGTGGTGGGAGGCTGGGGGCTGGGGGCTGGGGTGGCTGAAGGGGCTGGGAGGTCGAAGGGGCTGGGGGTGCCAGGGGGGTGTTTGGGGGTCCTGGGGTGCTGGGGTATATTGCAACACTCGGGTCTCTCAAAAATATACATTATCAAATCAATATTGTTGAGACAGTCTCTCTTAAACAAGAGATCAATATTGTTACTGTTTCTCAGTTATTCTCTCTGTCTCTCTCTCTTTCTTTACACAGGGTTTCGCAAGGTTAGGTTAAGGTTCCTAACTTTATTTACAAACAAAGAGCCTTTTTATTGTTACTAGACACACAAATACGGAAAGGGATGAAACTGGAGCCAGCTGTGGGCCAGCAATTTTATTTGGTCATCGATGTTGTTATGTTGTACGAACATGTTCCAGACACGAGTCATTCTGGAGATAAATGATCTCAGATGAAGTGATGTTCTGGAGAAGGTTACAGTCAGAGTGAAGTTGCTGCTTGCTGCCCGTCTTGTGGTATGGAAGCTCACTTCTCGCTGTTCTTGGATTGGAGCCAAGTGTGGTACTTTGACAACATTGGCCTTGTACATAATAGTATGGCCACACTCGTCTCTCTGATGTTGAAGGCTCTGCTGAAATGACATATCTATTCAGGCTGGGTCCAGGCGAGAGATGAGTCGTCTTGATCTGTTCTCTATTCCGTCAAGAAGTCCGTAGATGAGACGGAGGGCAAGGAATCCAAGAAAGTGGAGCATACTCAGGGTGTGTATTTGCAGCCTCTACTGTCGATCAGATGCGAGATACATGGTGCCTAGAGACCATCTCTATTTGTGTTTTCTCATGAGGAAATGTGACCTGCCACCATGTACCCCAGGCTGATATAGCTGTAAGCTGGTGATTGATGTAACTTAGAGCAGCTGGCATTTCCTGTCTTGGATAAGTAAATGTCAGAGTACAGTCGTCTGCATTTGCATGGGATTCTGGGATGAGATGAAAAAGGTAATTGAAGCAGAGAGATTCCATCATAAAGGCCCAAGCACACTTCCCTGTGGAACACTTGCCCCAGTAGGATGTCTTGCTGACTCTGTCCCGTGGAGAACTACTCCTGAAGGTAATCACTGAGGAGACACAGTGTAGAATTAGCAATTCCCAGTGCTTGCAGTTTTGCCAAGAGTGCCTGGTGCCATACTCGGTGGAAAGAACCAGCAATGCCCAGTGCTACCGCACAGCTGACTTTGGATTCATCCAGTGACTGGTGCCACTTAGTGGAGAGGTTAAACAGCAGATCAGCAACAGAGTAACCTTTATTGAAGCCAAATTGACGGTCACAAAGTAGTGAGTGGTAGTCGAAAATCTGTCATCTGCCGTGAGATTCTTGTCTCAAGGATCTCGCCAGTGATTGACAGGTATGACTCTGGTCGGTAGTTGCTGATTTCCGCTCTACTACTCTTCTTTTTTGTGAACAGGAAGTGACAGATGCGAGTTAGTGGTGCTGCTAGCTGGTCTATACATTCCAGCACTCTTGAACAGACCTTATCCGGACCCACAGCCTTTTCTTGAGCCTTTTCTTGAGCCTTTTCTTTGGCTATATTGTCACTTCGACACTCCACACTGCTAGACACTGACTCCCCTAGCTATCAACACCAACACTCCCCCCAGATATCAACACCAACACTCCCCAGCTATCAACACCAACACTCCCCAGATATCAACACCAACACTCCCCAGCTATCAACACCAACAGTCTCCCAGCTATCAACACCGACACTTCCCCAGCTATCAACACCAACACTCCCCAGCTATCAACACCAACACTTCCCCAGCTATCAACACCAACACTCCCCAGCTATCAACACCAACACTCCCCAGCTATCAACACCAACACTCCCCAGCTATCAACACCAACACTCCCCCAGTTATCAGCACAAACACTCCCCACAGCTAGACACTAACCTCCTCCCCCTCCCCAGCTAGACACTAACAACTCCTCCTCCCCCACCCCATCTATCAACACCAACACTTCCCCCACAGATAGACACACACTAGCCTCCTTCCCCCTCCCCAGCTAGACACTAACCTCCTCCCCCTCCCCAGCTAGACACTAAACCTCCTCCCCCCTCCCCAGCTAGACACTAACCTCCCCTCCTCCCCCACCCCAGCTATCAATAGCAACAAATCGACCCCTTCCTTCTAACGCCACCCTAAAATAATGACTCCTCTTTGTGTCACGAATATAAAGCGATATATTCGTTCGACTTCAATTTTCCTGGCTATTTGGAGTCACTGAGGTAGAAAAATGGTCCAAATTTAAATGCAAAATCCCATCAGATAATGACTGCTCGAGTGAGCGGGAAGTGAGAAGCAATTTTCCGCTGGCGGGACAGAAATGGCGGGCAAGTGAAGAGGGGGGGGAGGGCGCGCGCTTTTTTTTTTTTTTTTTTTTTTTGGCGGGTGAAGGGGGAGGGAGGGCGCGCATATTTTTTTTGGCGGGGAGCGGGAATGGGGGAGGGGAAGGTAGGGGAAGAAGAAGATAGGTTCGAAACTTTTTTAATAATAAAAAAAAGGAAAGGAGAGGGTGTAAGACAGGTTTACCTGGTGAGGGTAGATGGGTTTACCTGATGAGGGTACATGGGTTTACCTGGTGAGGGTACATGGGTTTACCTGGTGAGGGGACATGGGTTTACCTGGTGAGGGTACATGGGTTTACCTGGTGAGGGGACATGGGTTTACCTGATGAGGGTACATGGGTTTACCTGGTGAGGGGACATGGGTTTACCTGGTGAGGGTACATGGGTTTACCTGGTGAGGGGACATGGGTTTACCTGGTGAGGGTACATGAGTTTACCTGATGAGGGTACATGGGTTTACCTGGTGAGGGTACATGAGTTTACCTGATAAGATACATGGGTTTACCTGATGAGGGTACATGGGTTTACCTGGTGAGGGGACATGGGTTTACCTGGTGAGGGGACATGGGTTTACCTGGTGAGGGGACATGGGTTTACCTGGTGAGGGTACATGGGTTTACCTGGTGAGGGTACATGAGTTTACCTGATGAGGGTACATGGGTTTACCTGGTGAGGGTACATGAGTTTACCTGATAAGATACATGGGTTTACCTGATGAGGGTACATGGGTTTACCTGGTGAAGGTACATGGGTTTACCTGATAAGAGACATGGGTATACCTGATGAGGGTACATGGGTTTACCTGGTGAGGGTACATGGGTTTACCTGATAAGATACATGGGTTTACCTGATGAGGGTACATGGGTTTACCTGGTGAAGATACATGGGTTTACCTGATAAGATACATGGGTTTACCTGATGAGGGTACATGGGTTTACCTGGTGAAGGTACATGGGTTTACCTGATAAGATACATGGGTTTACCTGATGAGGGTACATGGGTTTACCTGATGAGGGTACATGGGTTTACCTGATGAGGGTACATGGGTTTACCTGGTGAAGGTACATGGGTTTACCTGATAAGAGACATGGGTTTACCTGATGAGGGTACATGGGTTTACCTGGTGAGGGTACATGGGTTTACCTGATAAGGGACATGAGTTTTTCTGATATTGGACATGGGTTTACCTGATGAGGGTACATGGGTTTACCTGATGAGGGTACATGGGTTTACCTGATGAGGGTACATGGGTTTACCTGATGAGGGTACATGGGTTTACCTGATATTGGACATGGGATTACCTGATGAAGGTACAAGGGTTTACTTGATGAAGGACATGAGTTTACCTGATGAGGGTACATAGGTTTACCTGATAAGGTACATGGGTTTACCTGATGAGGGTACAAGAGTTTACTTGATGAAGGACATGAGTTTACCTGGTGAGGGTACATGGGTTTACCTGATAAGGGAGAGTGTAGAACAAGGGTTTACCTTCTAGAACTTCCTTTGAACCTTTGATAAAAATAGATTAATAAACTTGAATTAAGAAAGAAGAAGTTAAGCTTTAAGATTGAGAATTATGGATTATTTTCTCTCTACGATTATAAACAATTTCACTTCCCCCATGAATGGTGGTCTGGTGGCTAAAGCTCTCGCTTCACACGGCGAGGGCCTGAGTTCGATTCCCAGCCAGGGCAGAAACATTGGGCGTGTTTCTTTACACCTGTTGTCTATGTTCCCCATCAGTAAAATGGGTACCTGGGTGTTAGTCGACTGGTGTGAGTCGCATCCTGGGACAGTGACCTAATCTGCCCGAAATGCTCAGCATAACAAGGGACTTTCTATATAGTAGTATGTCACTGATGTCAGCTAGGCCTGTATACCATGTACATGTACTTGTAGTAAATAAAGATATTATTATTATTATTATTATTATTATTATTATTATTATTATTATTATTATTATTATTATTATTATTATTATTATTATTATTATTATTATTACTCTTTGAGACTTAGACGCAGAGGCGTTGAGCTCGGGCGTATGGCGTACATTGACGTGATACGCAGATTTAGAATAGATGTGGCTAGTTTACTGTGTACCTCATGTCCACACACACACACACACACACACACACACACACACACACACCTGTCAGATATGTCTATACGCTCACTGGCGTATATATGCTAATACGCAATATTCTGGCTGCTTTCTGTACGCGCGTACAAGTTCCCCCATTTGCATATATCCTTACGGATTAAGCCTTAACCAGTAGGGAATCGTACATATATATATATATATATATATATATATATATATATATATATATATATATATATATATATATATATATATATATATATATATATATATACGTATATTCTGGTATATGAGAGAAAATATGTATACCGAGAAATCCCGAGCTTATACATATGAATGCTGTAATGTATATTATACATATGTATGCTCTTATACATATGTATGTGATAATTAGGATATGTGACCTTACATGTAGACGGTTTAAATGAAGTCTGTTGTCCCCTCATATATACTCAACGTGTCCCTTATAACCGGGTATATTCACTCAACTAACTCTTCCATCAAGTCAAGTGTACTATAGTGAACCACACCATTTGTACTCAGTTAATTCCTTCAGCCACACCATTTGTACTCAGTTAATTCCTTCAGCCATACCATTTGTACTCAGTTAATTCCTTCAGCAACACCATTTGTAATCAGTCCCATTGCTACAACATTAAACTAAGACGAGACACACTGTCTCTCACCTGTCAAAGTCATTCGCATCTCTCACATTCTCCAAGGCGCGCGAGACTGTCTCTCAGCCTGAGAGACAAAAAAGGCCCTTAAGTGGAAGGGGGGTACAAGTGCCACCAGCTGTGGCACCACCTGGCTTCAGATGGCACTCACAGGGGCTCATTAGGAATGTCTCAAGTCTCGCTACAGCGAGGACGGTCCCAGTTACCTCGCGAGACTTCGTAGAGGTGATTATGTCTATCTCTCAAAGGAGGGGGAGGGAAGAGAGATGTTTCGCTCAACACTGAGCGAAATGTTGTCATGATAAGAGTTCTGTAAGGTTGAGGTTTAAAGTCTATCTACTACACGAGGGTCATTAAGGCTGCATGTCACCTGTTCACCACCAGTCAAGAATACTTTAATACCAGTGTATATACACTGAGAAATATACACCTCTTGGTGTATACCTCTCAGTGTATATACACCATACGGTTGTATAACGGAGTAATAAAACAACTACATTACCTACAAAATTGTTATAGGAATTAAGTCAAAGTAAATTAATAATAATAATAATAATAATAATAATAATAATAACAACAATAATAATAATATTATTGTTTTTAGTATTATTATTTTAATTCGTAATAATAATAATAATAATAATAATAATAATAATAATAATAATAATAATAATAATAATAATAATAATAAAAATAATAATAATAATAATAATAATAATAATAATAATAATAATAATAATAATATTATTATTATTATTATTATTATTATTATTATTATTATTATTATTATTATTGCTATTATTATTATTAGTAGTAGTAGTATCATCATCATTATCATCACAATTATTTCAACAAACGACATCAAGATCGTCCTGTTTTTTACCCAAACCCCCAAAAAAATGGGCCAAAACACAACAAAAAACTAACAGCAACACAAGATTGTGTTTTTTTTTTTTAACGCTATTGTTCTTGGCTGTAATTGTTGCTTCCGTTGCAAAGGCGGCGCAGAGATTGCAACGATAAGTAATTGACGAGGAGTGTGTGTGGTTGCTGGTCCGGCCACGAGACTGTGTTTGTGTGTGTGTTTGTGGAGTGTGTGTGTGTGTTTTATTCAGAGATTTGCCAGGCAAACACCAGCCTCAGTCTTTTGTTGTGATCCAACAAAAGAAGCAAGGAAGGGTTAGTCCCCCTCCCCCCCTTTCTGTTATTATTATTATTATTATTATTGTTATTTTATTATTATTATTATTATTATTATTATTATTATTATTATTTCTGGGTTTGTGGGGAGGTGCTACGCTCCTCATTGCGCAGTGTTCCGTTCTCGCGGTGTACAGTTCTCGCGGTGTACCGTTCTCGCGGTGTTCCGTTCTCGCGGTGTACCGTTCTCGCGGTTTACCGTTCTCGCGGTGCTCCGTTCTCGCGGTTTACCGTTCTCGCGGTGTTCCGTTCTCGCGGTGTACCGTTCTCGCTGTGTACCGTTCTCGCGGTGTTCCGTTCTCGCGGTGTTCCGTTCTCGCGGTGTTCCGTTCTCGCGGTTTACCGTTCTCGCGGTGTACCGTTCTCGCGGTGTACCGTTCTCGCAGTGTACGGTTCTCGCGGTGTACCGTTCTCGCAGTGTACGGTTCTCGCGGTGTACCGTTCTCGCGGTGTACCGTTCTCGCGATGTTCGAACAATAGTGAAAATACCTAATCTCGTAGATTTTATTATACCTTTAACAAGATTTCTTGTTTATACATGTGAAGTAGTGTAAAGAAAATGGAGAGAAAATGTGCTAATTCATTATTTTCTTGAAAGTATCAAGGTGTGGCGGGGGTCCTGAGAGAGATGGTAATACCCAAGTGATAGTAACTCCAGGTCTGCTGTCCTGGCTGATGAACCTTTAATGGAATACTTGACGATGTCCTCATTGCTGACACTCCTGACGTCTCACAGCTCAGGCTGACACATTTCCACACCTTGTACGTTCATATAGAATAGTGTAGCAACACACTGCTGGTGTTCCCACTGTGTAACTATCATACAGAATAGTGTAGCAACACAGTGTTGATATCTCGCTCACCTCAATCTATCTTTCTCAATTTCTCTGCCTCTCATTCCAACCCGTTTCTCCCCATGTCAGTCCTTCTCCCCGCTCCTATCCTCCCCCACACGTCCCCACACCCCCACCACGCGGCTTAGCCACAGTAATTAGACCCCCACAACCGCTATCCTGAACCATCACAAAATACACTGACGAAAAAACCCGGCCCATGTTGTGAGCTGCGTGAAATAAAGTCATTTGACGGTGAGGGGAGAGGGAGAGGGGAGAGTGGAGAGGGAGAGGGGCGAGGGGAGAGTAGTGAGGGAGAGTACATGGGAAAGTCACAGAACCGAGACAATTTCCTGAGAAAAATCTATCCAATTTCTTCCTAGATTAAGAACTATCGTGTATTATCTAGGTGTGCGAGGGGATGGGGAGGCAAAGATAGTAAAGCGGAAGGATCTCTCCCCACCCTCCTCTCCCTCCGGCCACACCCCCCATGAAACAAGGGGAAAGGAGTATACCAGACAATACTGGAAGATAAAAAAATAATTGACTTGGAACTGACAGACGGACTACTGAGTATCCCTACTACATTACCACTGGTAATATCACACTACTCACCTTTAGTTAGTTAGTTTAATATCTTTATTATGCACCCCATACCCATCCTGTGGGCGGTTGTCAAAAGATTACAGAGGTACATAATGGGTCCAGGGACTGGACCCCAAAGTTATTATAGCTGAACTAGTTACAAAGGTAATGAACCTTACACCACTGTCTGTCACGGAGCTCTGCGATTACCAGCGGCTCTATTTCGAGACACCTGTGTAACCTTTGGAAACCCGCTTTTAGGAAAAGTTTCGCCCTCCAGGTGACCCAATTATCAATGTTTTGGTTCTCTAAACCGTTTGTACGGGTTCTGATTCAACCCGCCACTAGTTCTGCCAGAACCTTGAGGACCACCTGGTATATTCTGACCATGGTTCCTGGTTCTCAACCTCTTATGCTGTGACCTTTGTTCCTGGCCACTTTTCAAGGTGGCAAAGTACTTATATCAAACTTGGGATCTACTCAGAAAGGAGTAAATAAAAGGGAGCTGAACGAATTAGGTCAGAAAGAAAGCATTTAACAAGGGGAGAAAGGTTGGAAGGAGAGGTGGGGTGGTTAATAATGGGGGGAAAAAGAGGGGGAGAGGGTTGCTTTGCCTTGATAAAAGGGGAGTAGTTAAAGAGGGAGGTGAAGCTGTGTTTTCAAGATCAGCCTCTTCAAAGGGTATTCTATCTCGTTTGACGTGGCAAGAATTCACACAGATTGGAAAACTTTCCCCTCACTCTCTCTCTCTCTCTCACTATCTCTCTCTTTCTCTCTCTCTCGCTCTCTTTCTCACTTTCTATCTAGGGTAAAAAGTTCAAAGCATTATTTACAAGCAAAAACCTATTACCTAATAATAATGAGAGAGAGAGAGAGAGAGAGAGAGAGAGAGAGAGAGAGAGAGAGAGAGAGAGAGAGAGAGAGAGAGAGAGAGAGAGAGAGAGAGAGAGAGAGAGAGAGAGAGAGAGAGAGAGAGAGAGAGAGAGAGAGAGAGAGAGAGAGAGAGAGAGAGAGAGAGAGAGAGAGAGAGAGAGAGAGAGAGAGAGAGAGAGAGAGAGAGACCAATCCACCATAAACAAGTAAGAACGTCACCATCACTGGGTTTAACTGGAAGTAACGTTGGTTCAATTACTTGCTCCAGCAACTCGAGATAAGAGTCAAGAGTGTTGTTCCTCGTGAGAACCAGCTCTCACTCTCACCCAGTGAACCGTGGTTAAAGGAGGGTTTAAAACCTATCTGCTACACGGCGCTCATTTAGCCTGCATGTCACCTGTCCACCACCAGTCAAGAATACTTTAATACATAAAATAGGGATTAATGTAGGGATTAGTCCCTGAAGAAGTTGGAATTAGATTATATTATATATATATATATATAACTTTCTATCTATCTATCTATCTATTATATATATATTTATATATATATATATATATATATATATATATATATATATATATATATATATATATATATATATATATATATATAACTTTCTATCTATCTATCTATCTATCTATCTATCTATCTATATATATATATATATATATATATATATATATATATATATATATATATATATATTATCTATCTATCTATCTATCTATCTATCTATTCTATCTATTATATATATATATATATATATATATATATATATATATATATATATATATATATATATATATATATATATATATATATATATATATATATATATATATATTATTAACACATCGGCCGATTCCCGCCAAGGCAGGGTGGCCTGAAAAGAAAAACTTTCATCATCATTCACTCCATCACTGTCTTGCCAGAGGGGTGTTTTACACTACAGTTATAAAACTGCAACATTAACACCCCTCCTTCAGAGTGCCGGCACTGTACTTCCCATCTCCAGGACTCAAGTCCGGCCTGCCGGTTTCCCTGAATCCCTTCATAAATGTTACTTTGCTCACACTCCAACAGCACGTCAAGTATTAAAAACCATTTGTCTCCATTCACTCCTATCAAATACGCTCACACATGCTTGCTGGAAGTCCAAGCCCCTCGCACACAAAACCTCCTTTACCCCCTCCCTCCAACCTTTCCTAGGCTGACCCCTACCCCGCCCTCCCTCCACTACAGATTTATACACTCTCGAAGTCATTCTGTCTCCTTCCATCCTCTCTACATGTCCGAACCACCTCAACAACCCCTCCTCAGCTCTCTGGATAATAGTTTTGGTAATCCCGCACCTCCTCCTAATTTCCAAACTCCGAATTCTCTGCATTATATTCACACCACACATTGACCTCAGACATGACATCTCCACTGCCTCCAGCCTTCTCCTCGTTGCAACATTCATCACCCATGCTTCACACCCATATAAGAGTGTTGGTATAACTATACTCTCATACATTTCCCTCTTTACTTCCATGGACAAAGTTCTTTGTCTCCACAGACTCCGAAGTGCACCACTCACCCTTTTCCCTTCATCAATTCTATGATTCACCTCATCATTCATAGACCCATCTGCTGACATGTCCACTCCCAAATATCTGAATACATTCACCTCCTCCATACTTTCTCCTCCAATCTGATATATCTGATATATATAATATATATATATATATATATATATATATATATATATTATATATATATATATATATATATATATATATATATATATATATATATATATATATATATATATATATATATATGTGTGTGTGTGTGTGTGTGTACTCACCTAGTTGTACTCACCTAGTTGTGGTTGCAGGGGTCGAGTCATAGCTCCTGGCCCCGCCTCTTCACTGGCCGCTACTGGGTCACTCTCCCTGCGCCATGAGCTTTATCATACCTCTTCTTAAAGCTATGTATGGAGCCTGCCTCCACTACATCACTTCCTAAACTATTCCACTTCCCCTGTGTGTGTGTGTGTGTGTGTGTGTGTTTGTACTCACCTAGTTATGCTTGCTGGGGTCGAGTCATCACACCTCAAATCCTCATTATCACCTAATTTACCTGATGCTGAAGCTGCGTATGGATGCTGCCGCCATCCCAGCCTTTATCCAGATTATCCAATTCCAATCCTAACACAGTCTGCGTCTCTGTACACACGCACACACACGCACACGTCCAGCCATGTACACATGTCTCCCTGTGCACATGCGTCTACATGTACATACGTGTACACACGTGTGCACACTCAGAGGCGCCCAGTTACAAATTGGAACACATTATGCCACCAATTTTCCCTGGTAAATTACTCTGCTAATTGTTCTATGTCTCCCTGTTCTCCATGTTCTACCTGTTTTTCGTGTTCTCCCTGTTTTCTATGTTCTCCATGTTCTTCTTGTTCTCCCTGTTTTCCATGTTCTCTCTGTCCTTCCTGTTTTCTCTGCTCTCCCTGTTCTCTTTGTTTTTCCTGTTCTCCTGTTTTCTATGTTCTGTCCATTCTCCCTGTTTTCTAATCTACATGCTCTCTATTCTCCTTGTTCTCTCTGTTGTCAATTCTCCCTGTTCTCCTGTTCACTATTTTCTCTGTTCTTAATGTTCTCTATTCTCCCTGTTCTCCTGTTATCTATTCTCCCTGTTCTCTATTCTCTCTATTCTCCCTGTTCTCTATTCTCCCTGTTCTCTATTCTCTCTGCTCTCTATTCTCCCTGTTCTCTATTCTCTCTATTCTCACTGTTCTCTATTCTCTATTCTCCCTGTTCTCTATTCTCCCTGTTCTCCATTCTCTCTGTTCTACATGTTCTCAATTCTCTCTGTTCTCCATGTTCTCTATTCTCCCTGTTTTCTCTGTTCTCTATTCTCCCTATTCTTTATTCTCCCTGTTTTCTCTGTTCTCTATTCTCCCTATTCTTTATTCTCCCTGTTCTCTCGCTTCTCCTTGTTCTTATTCTTCCCCCTTCTCCTCTTATTCCTCCTCCTGATCCTTATTCTCCCACTCCTCCTCCTCGGATCAGAATAACTGAATAACTTCACAATATATCGCCCTTCTCTCTCCCCTCTTCTCTCACCTTTCTAATCTTCTTATTGGATCTCCTCTCTTCGTTCTTTATTCTTTTTTTGTTTCTTTATTTTTTTCTTGTTTATTTTCTTGTAATCTTTGTTTTGTTTATTTAAAAGCATTGAAAAAACAATGTTACTGTTTTTGTCATTATTATTATTTTTAATAATAAATATAATAATAATAATAATGATATTATTATTATTATTATTATTATTATTATTATTATTATTATTATTATTATTATTATTATTATTATTATTATTATTATTATTATTATTATTATTATTATTATTATGACTATTATTAATGTTACTATTATTATTATTATTATTATTATTATTATTATTATTACTATTATTATTTTTATTATTATTATTATTATTATTATTATTATTATTGTTGTTATTATTATTAGGGGAGAGATGGGGAGGGGAAGGAGGGGTCATACCTCCTTCTATGTATTTACTCGTTAATTCTGATAAACGCTCGTCAGTCCCTCAGTCTTGATAGTAGGTAGTCAGTCCCTCAGTCTTGATAGTAGGTGGTCAGTCCCTCAGTCTTGATAGTAGGTGGTCAGTCCCTCAGTCTTGATAGTAGGTGGTCAGTCCCTCAGTCTTGATAGTAGGTGGTCAGTCCCTCAGTCTTGATAGTAGGTAGTCAGTCCCTCAGTCTTGATAGTAGGTGGTCAGTCCCTCAGTCTTGATAGTAGATGGTCAGTCCCTCAGTCTTGATAGTAGATGGTCAGTCCCTCAGTCTTGATAGTAGGTGGTCAGTCCCTCAGTCTTGATAGTAGGTGGTCAGTCCCTCAGTCTTGATAGTAGGTGGTCAGTCCCTCAGTCTTGATAGTAGGTGGTCAGTCCCTCAGTCTTGATAGTAGGTAGTCAGTCCCTCAGTCTTGATAGTAGGTGGTCAGTACCTCAGTCTTGATAGTAGGTGGTCAGTCCCTCAGTCTTGATAGTAGGTGGTCAGTCCCTCAGTCTTGATAGTAGGTGGTCAGTCCCTCAGTCTTGATAGTAGGTGGTCAGTCCCTCAGTCTTGATAGTAGGTAGTCAGTACCTCAGTCTTGATAGTAGGTGGTCAGTCCCTCAGTCTTGATAGTAGGTGGTCAGTCCCTCAGTCTTGATAGTAGGTAGTCAGTCCCTCAGTCTTGATAGTAGGTGGTCAGTCCCTCAGTCTTGATAGTAGGTGGTCAGTCCCTCAGTCTTGATAGTAGGTAGTCAGTCCCTCAGTCTTGATAGTAGGTGGTCAGTCCTCAGTCTTGATAGTAGGTGGTCAGTACCTCAGTCTTGATAGTAGGTGGTCAGTCCCTCAGTCTTGATAGTAGGTGGTCAGTCCCTCAGTCTTGATAGTAGGTGGTCAGTCCCTCAGTCTTGATAGTAGGTGGTCAGTCCCCTAGTCTTGATAGTAGGTGGTCAGTCCCCCAGTCTTGATAGTAGGTGGTCAGTACCTCAGTCTTGATAGTAGGTGGTCAGTCCCTCAGTCTTGATAGTAGGTGGTCAGTCCCCCAGTCTTGATAGTAGGTGGTCAGTACCTCAGTCTTGATAGTAGGTGGTCAGTCCCTCAGTCTTGATAGTAGGTGGTCAGTCCCTCAGTCTTGATAGTAGGTGGTCAGTCCCCCAGTCTTGATAGTAGGTGGTCAGTCCAGTCTTGATAGTAGGTGGTCAGTCCAGTCTTGATAGTAGGTGGTCAGTCCCCCAGTCTTGATAGTAGGTGGTCAGTACCTCAGTCTTGATAGTAGGTGGTCAGTCCTCAGTCTTGATAGTAGGTGGTCAGTCCCTCAGTCTTGATAGTAGGTGGTCAGTCCCCCAGTCTTGATAGTAGGTGGTCAGTACCTCAGTCTTGATAGTAGGTGGTCAGTCCCCCAGTCTTAATAGTAGGTGGTCAGTACCTCAGTCTTGATAGTAGGTGGTCAGTCCCTCAGTCTTGATAGTAGGTAGTCAGTCCCTCAGTCTTGATAGTAGGTGGTCAGTCCCTCAGTCTTGATAGTAGGTAGTCAGTCCCTCAGTCTTGATAGTAGGTGGTCAGTCCCTCAGTCTTGATAGTAGGTGGTCAGTCCCTCAGTCTTGATAGTAGGTGGTCAGTCCCTCAGTCTTGATAGTAGGTGGTCAGTACCTCAGTCTTGATAGTAGGTGGTCAGTCCCTCAGTCTTGATAGTAGGTGGTCAGTCCCTCAGTCTTGATAGTAGGTGGTCAGTCCCCCAGTCTTGATAGTAGGTGGTCAGTCCCTCAGTCTTGATAGTAGGTGGTCAGTCCCTCAGTCTTGATAGTAGGTAGTCAGTCCCTCAGTCTTGATAGTAGGTGGTCAGTCCCTCAGTCTTGATAGTAGGTGGTCAGTCCCCAGTCTTGATAGTAGGTGGTCAGTCCCTCAGTCTTGATAGTAGGTGGTCAGTCCCTCAGTCTTGATAGTAGGTGGTCAGTCCCTCAGTCTTGATAGTAGGTGGTCAGTCCCTCAGTCTTGATAGTAGATGGTCAGTCCCTCAGTCTTGATAGTAGGTGGTCAGTCCCCAGTCTTGATAGTAGGTGGTCAGTCCCTCAGTCTTGATAGTAGGTAGTCAGTCCCTCAGTCTTGATAGTAGGTGGTCAGTCCCTCAGTCTTGATAGTAGGTGGTCAGTCCCTCAGTCTTGATAGTAGGTGGTCAGTCCCTCAGTCTTGATAGTAGGTGGTCAGTCCCCAGTCTTGATAGTAGGTGGTCAGTCCCTCAGTCTTGATAGTAGGTAGTCAGTCCCTCAGTCTTGATAGTAGGTAGTCAGTACCTCAGTCTGAGACTGGGGGACTGACCTCCTCAAACTAATAAAGACAACGGAGGGCGAAACGTCTGCACAGTCACGATGCCCAGGTGTTGCACATGTGTCTTATCCATCCTTTTCTCCCCTCCCCCTCTCCCCTCTTCCCTCCCCCACTCTCCTCCCCAACCCCCTTCCCCCTCCCCTTCCCCCTCGTGGGTGGGATTCTCCTCTGACTGATGTTTCAATTAATTTTTTGTCCTCTTCTATTTTTTCCTCTTCTTCATTTAACCCCCTTCTTTATCTTCTTTATCTTCTTTATCTTCTTTATCTTCTTTATCTTCTTTATCTTCTTTATCTTCTTTATCTTCTTTATCTTCTTTATCTTCTTTATCTTCTTTATCTTCTTTATCTTCTTTATCTTCTTTATCTTCTTTATCTTCTTTATCTTCTTTATCTTCTTTATCTTCTTTATCTTCTTTATCTTCTTTATCTTCTTTATCTTCTTTATCTTCTTTATCTTCTTTATCTTCTTTATCTTCTTTATCTTCTTTATCTTCTTTATCTTCTTTATCTTCTTTATCTTCTTTATCTTCTTTATCTTCTTTATCTTCTTTATCTTCTTTATCTTCTTTATCTTCTTTATCTTCTTTATCTTCTTTATCTTCTTTATCTTCTTTATCTTCTTTATCTTCTTTATCTTCTTTATCTTCTTTATCTTCTTTATCTTCTTTATCTTCTTTATCTTCTTTATCTTCTTTATCTTCTTTATCTTCTTTATCTTCTTTATCTTCTTTATCTTCTTTATCTTCTTTATCTTCTTTATCTTCTTTATCTTCTTTATCTTCTTTATCTTTATTTTATCTTCTTTATCTTCTTTATCTTCTTTATCTTCTTTATCATATTTATCTTCTTTATCTTTTTTATCATCTTTATCTCTTTATCTTTTTTATCATCTACTTCTTTTAATTATTATTATTATTATTATTATTATTATTATTATTATTATTATTATTATTATTATTATTATTATTATTTTTATTATTATTATTATTATTATTATTATTATTATTATGTTAGGTTGGAACTACAGTTTATTAATGTATCTCTCTCATGTTTCTTCCTTCCCCACCTCTCCTCCCCATCTCCCCTCCCCACCTCCCCTCCCCATCTCCCCTCCCCACCTCCCCTCCCCATCTCCCGTCTCTCAGCTTCCTCTTCCCTCCCTTCTCTCTGTCTGTATGTCCCCCTCCACCCCTCCCCTCCTCCCCCCACCCCACACGACATGTACAAATGGGCGTATCTGCCGTGAGTGATTGCTCTTCCCTATCCCCCACTCCTCCTTTTCCCTTCCCACCTCCCACCCCACTTCCACGCCTTCCCTCCATCCTTTCCTTTCACCCTTCTCTCTTTCACCCCCTCCCTCTTTCATCCTTTCCCTTTTTCACCCCTCCCTCTTTCATCCCCTCAATTATTCAACCCTCCCTCTTTCACCCCTCCCTTTTCACCTCGCTCTCTTTTATCCCCTCCCTCTTTCCCCCTCCCTAGCACACACACCAGCCCCAGCCCCCACACCTCCCCAGCACCAATATCTGCCACAGCACACACACCTGCTCCAGACTCCACACCTCCCCAGCCCCCACACCTGCTCTAGCCCCCACACCTCCCCAGCAACCACACCTGCCACTATACCCACACCTCCCCAGCCCCCACACCTGCCACAGCACCCACACCTGCCCCAGCACCCAACACACCTCCTCAGCACCCACACCTCCCCCAGCAACCACACCTGCCACTATACCCACACCTCCCCAGCCCCCACATCTGCCACAGCACCCACACCTGCCCCAGCACCCAACACACCTCCTCAGCACCCACACCTGCCCCAGCTTCCAATACACCTCCCCAGCACCCACACCTTCCACAGCACCCACACCTGCCCCAGCCCCCCGCCTGCTTCAGCCCCACACCTGCCACAGCCCCCACATCTGCCACAGCACCCTCACCTGCCCCAGCCACCACACCTATTCAAGCACCCACACCTGCCCCAGCGCCCACACCTGCCGTAGCACCCGCACCTGCTCCGGCCCCCACACCTCCCTAGCACCCACATCTGACACAGCACCCACACCTGCCACAGCACCCACACCTGCCCCAGCACCCACATCTGCTCCCGCCCCCCCAGGTGGGGGTAGTCCTCGTATATTACCTCACCTGTGATTTATGCACACCTGGGAGAGATAGATTTTATTGTTGCTAGGAGTCAAGGGGAGAGGGAGGGGAGGGGAGGTCAGGGGTGAGGGAGGGGAGGTCAGGGGTGAGGGAGGGGAGGTCAGGGGGGAGGGAGGGGGAGTCTGAGGGGAGAAGGAGGGGAGGTCAGGAATGAGGGACGGGGAGTCTGAGGGAGAAGGAGGGGAGGGGTAGTGGGAGGGGAGAGAGGAGAATAGAAGGTAGAAAAAAGAGGGGAGTGGGAGAAGAGGGTAGGATGCTGGAAGGAGAGGAGAGACAAGGAGAGAAGACTAGAAGGAGGAGAGACAAGAAGGAATTGAGGGGAGACTAGGAGGAGGAGAGAGGAGAGGGGAACAGGAGGGGAGGAGGGGATGTTAAGCCACAAATAACCATGGCAGCAGATGTGAGTTAAGCCAGGCTTTGTTGGGTAAGTGTTTCTTAATAGCGGGTGGCCTTAGTATCAGGGTGTCCTCGGAGCTACATATGTATATATATATATATATATATATATATATATATATATATATATATATATATATATATGTCGTGGCGATTAGGTAAAACTTGCGATTTTGGCTTAAATAGCAACTCTCTTCTTGCCATATAAGACAAGCGAAAATTTGTGTATGCAATAATTTCGCAAAAATCATTCTGAACCTAACGAAAAAAAAATATTTCATTGTGTTTGTTTATTATTAAATTATTGTAAAAGTATCTAAAATATATTTAGTTGGGTTAGGCTAAATTAAATTGCGCTTGTTATAATAAGGTTAGGTAGGTTTTCAAAGTTTCTTTTGGTACAAAAATATAAATTTTTACATTAACATAAATGAAAAAAAATATATCTTTAAAAGTATAAGAGAAAATTTTAGAAAGGACTTAATTTTAAGTGAGTTCTTGCTAAATGACCAGTTTTACCTATTCGGCACGACATATATATATATATATATATATATATATATATATATATATATATATATATATATATATATATATATATATATATATATAGGATGGAATGCCTCACAGACTTCCAAAGAGGACATATTGTTGTAGCTGGCACTGGTGGATCATCAGTCACCAACACTACTGAAATGTTCCATATTTGACAAGCAACTGTCAGTATGGTGATGTGTGTTCCACAATGATGCTAAGAGAAGCTCCAACACAAGTAATAGTGGAGGTAACAAGAAGCTGTGTGACTGAGACCCTCCACTATTAAAGTATATTGTCTCAAAATGCCATAAGACTACAGCTGCTAGTGACTGCAGAGATCAATCAACATCTTGCAAACCAGGTTTCAACCAAAATAGTTCGTCATGACCCTCATGCAGCAAGACATCATGGCAGAGCTGCAATTGCTAAACCTTTCCTTTCAGAAGCAAATATTGCAAAGCACAAAAAATGATGTAATGAACATAAATGAACAATGAACCACTGGAAGAACGTTATTTACTACTACGAACTTTGAACTTTTCCCAAAGTTCTGGCTAAGTTCATGTCTGGAGACAGTCTAAGGAAGTTCATAACCCAGACTTCTTGATCCCTACCGTCAAGTATGGATCAGTGATGATTTGGTCAGCAATGTCGTGTAATTCTCTTGGCCAGCCACAAGTATTCCATGGTAGGCTTAATGTTAATCTAACATCTTTATTATGCAGCTCATACCCAGCCTGTGGGAGATACCTGATGGGTCCAGGGACTGGACCAAGGTATATAATGGGTCCAGGGACTGGACCAAGGTACATAATGGGTCCAGGGACTGGACCAAGGTAAATAATGGGTCCAGGGACTGGACCAAGTTACATAATGGGTCCAGGGACTGGACCAAGGTACATAATGGGTCCAGGGACTGGACCAAGGTACATAATGGGTCCAGGGACTGGACCAAGGTACATAATGGGTCCAGTGACTGGGCCGCAACATTTTGATAACTGAACTAGTTACAAAGTTAATGAACAGGGTTAATGCCCAAATATATTTGACACTTTTAAGTGACTAAGTCCATCCTGTGGTACAAACACTTTCCCAATGGCGGCGCTATTGTCCATGATGATAATGTACCAATTCTTACCGCTAGACTTGTTCAAAATTGTCATGAACAACACGAAAGAGAAGTCAGACACTTGGATTGGCCCCCACAATCACCGGATCTAAATATTACCAAAGCAACTGTGGGGTCAACTGGGACAGCAACTGTGGGGTCAACTGGGACAGCAACTGTGGGGTCAACTGGGACATCAACTGTGGGGTCAACTGGGACACCAAGTTAGGAACCGATTTCCTCCACCTTCGTTCTTGAAGGAGTTAGAGCAGCGGGTTCCCGCCAGGAAACCATTCAAATGCTATATTAATTACTTTCTTTGCCCAGCTAATACTGTTATAGCCACAAATGGAGGACCAACTCTATATTGATAATAAAAAATGTTATAAAACAAGATGTTTATATTATTTCGTCCAACCCTCAAGAATATATATATATATATATATATATATATATATATATATATATATATATATATATATATATATATAGGAGAGTGAAAAATATAAAAATATAGCGATATCGATCTGAGGGAAAGTGGGAAGGGGTGGGGGGATTGAGGAGGAGGGGGGTGATGTAATCGCTTAAGGGGAGAGAGAGAGAGGGGTTGGGGGGTAATCGCTATCCTGCCTGGCCACGGGGATTACTAGAGAGGATTTGTAAACGTAATTAGGTCATATTCGCGCCCCCATAATTCATACCCCCTCCCATGGATGATGGGGGAGGGGAAGGGGGACAGGGGGAGGCATTGAGGCCTCTGATTGGCTGCTCCTTGGCCAAAGAAACTTGCGTCCTGAGTGGTGTTTTTTCTCTCTTTAGCCTTAGTGGTCGTTGCTTCCCTGTTTCTGATTGATACATGACACGTATCTGAATGGCTGTTAGTTCGTATCTGATTGGTTATTGGCTTGTATCTGATTGGCTCTTAGCTCATATCTGATTGGTTATTGGCTTGTATCTGATTGGCTCTTAACTCGTATCTGATTGGCTCTTAGCTCGTATCTGATTGGCTCTTAGCTCGTATCCGATTGGCTCTTAGCTCGTATCTGATTGGTTATTGACTTGTATCTGATTGGCTCTTAGATCGTATCTGAATGGCTCTTAGCTCGTATCTGAATGGTTCTTAGCTTGTATCTGATTGGCTCTTAGTTTGTATCTGAATGGCTCTTAGCTCGTATCTGATTGGCTCTTAGCTCGTATCTGATTGGCTCTTAGCTCGTATCTGATTGGCTCTTAGCTTGTATCTGATTATCTCTTAGCCCGTATCTGATTGATTCTTAGCTCGTATCTGATTGGCTCTTAGCTGGTATCTGATTGGCTCTTAGCTCGTATCTGATTTACTCTTAGTTTGTATCTGATTGGCTCTTAGCTCGTATCTGAATGGCTCTTAGCTCGTATCTGAATGGCTCTTAGCTTGTATTTGATTGGCTCTTAGCTTGTATCTGATTGGCTCTTAGCTCTTATCTGATTGGCTCTTAGCTCGTATCTGATTGATTCTTAGCTTGTATCTGATTTACTCTGAATTCTTATCTGATTGGCTCTTAACTCGAGGGTTTATATTGTCAATATGTGTGCGTGTACTCACTTATTTGTGGTTGCATGGGTCGATTCACAGCTCCTGGCCCCGCCTCTTCACTGGCCGCTACTATGTCACTCAACCTGCTCCATGAGCTTTTTCATACCTCTCCTTAAAGCTATGTATGGATCCTTCCTCCACTACATCACTTCCCAGACTATTCCACTTCCTGACAACTCTGTGACTGTGTGTGTGTGTGTGTGTGTGTGTGTGTGTGTGTGTGTGTATGTGTTTCTCATCATACTGGAACACAGTAATATTGTTACCATTAACGTAATTCTCATTCAGATTCGTAATTATTTTTTTTCAGCTGTTACCAGCCTCGCCACCACAAGGAAGTGTGTGTGTGTTTGTTTGTTTGTGTTTGTTTCTGTCCTTGTTTACTCGCTCTTGTGTGTTTGTTTACGAGTGTGTGTATCTCTGTGCTTGTGTTTGTTGTAATTCTCGTCTGGTGATACTGTCAAGGTTTGGAAAACCCGGCTCATGTACAGTACAGGATTTTTATCAGAGATGTTCCGACCCAAGAGACTTCTTTAGTCCTAATACAAAGATAACTGAGAAACGAGTGTATATATAGTGGCAGGAGTCAGGCGGAAGGACGCGTGGGTACCAGTAGTAGTAGCACCAGTAGTAGTAGCACCAGTAGTAGTAGCACCAGTAGTAGTAGTAGTAGTACTAGTAATAGTAGTAGAGTTGTGGTGAGATGGGTTGGATTTAAGAAGGACCTCTCAACATCATGTTCCATCGGTCTCCAGAATGGGTAATATCCTGTTGATCAACAATTTAGATATAGTGTAACTTCCGGACTTTTGATGGATAGTGTCAATGACACAGTTTGGACAGCCTCTATACACTTTCTCCGTCTTAAATCTTCTTCCTTAATGACTTGTCTAGCCTCACTGAATTCCATGAGGTGTCCAAGATTATCCCTGTGTTGAACACACGCGTGTTCCCTGATCCTAACATCCAGAGACCTGCCTGTTTCCCCCACATATACTTTGTTACGTCCTCCACAAGGTATTGTGTACACTCCTGCACTCGTGAGAGTCATTCTTGGGTTTCTTCCACTAGGTTTCTAATAGTAGTTGAGGAGTTAGTGGATATTTTAGCAAGTTTTTGGTCAAGTATTTTAGAAACGTTAGTTGCAACTTTCGCTGACTGGTAAAACGACCTAGCTTGGAGGTTTACCTTCAACTGGATTGTTGTTAGTCTTGCTGAGAATGCGTTTCACACGCTTCCTGCAGTCACATATGAAGTGTAGGGGGAAGTGTAGGGGACCGAATGAACGTGTCACTAACGTGCGTTCTTCCCCGAGGAACTATGATCTGGAACTTCAGTAAGCTCTTAGTAAACTCTCGGTGAGCTCTTAGTAAACTCTCGGTGAGCTCTTAGTAAACTCTCGGTGAGCTCCCAGGAAAAAAACCTATAACTACCCCTCTTTTAGTTCTGATGTCATAATAAGAGAAGAAACGTAGATGATCGTTCTTGTAGGGAGGTTTCCTGTAGGCTTTAAAAGAAACTCTGTTTTGACCTGTAGAAGAACGTCGAGGACTGGCAGTTGCTTGTCCCTCTCCTCTAGTGTTGATGTTCTTGAGAATGTTACGTACATCCAGACTTTTGGGTAGACCAAAATATCATCCACGTACAGCATCAATATGACTGATATAGAGATGACATTGAGCATCACTCTGGCTTCTAGGTCCCCCATGTATAACTGACCAGTACTGCCCTCAGAGGACAGCCCATGACTAGCACCAACACGCACTTATGCTTGTGTTGTCTTTATATCCAAAAATAGTTATAAACAACATAGTTATCATAGTTATAACGAAAACATTTATAACGAAAAACATATATAACTGTCTCGTTATAACTGTTTTTCGTTATAACTTCGTTATTGCTGTTTTAGATTTGAATACAACAAGTATAAACGCATGTTCTTGTTCTTCATGGTCTACCCTGGATCAGTCACATGGATGATATACGTGGAGGATATTGTGGTTATTCTGACATCTCAGGAGGGTTGGCAAGCTGGTTCAGTCACCTCCTTCACGTGAAGCCTAAAGTTAGACCCCTCTCAAGCCGACAGCCGGCTCGCATTACTCCGTATCCTTATGAAGGGATGTGTGTGTGTGTGTGTGTGTGTGTGTGTGTGTGTGTGTGTGTGTGTGATAAAGTCAGGCTCTGACGTGTCTCTGTGTAAGTACTCTCTCTCTCTCTCTCTATCTCGCTCAGTAATCCCCTTGCCCTAATTTAAATATTATGAATATAATCGCTAATGAGCATCACTAATCACTCTAATAGTCGTAGCTAATTAACCTGTGGCCGCAGTAATAAGGCTTAATTAGTATCTAAGTAATTAAAACATCCGATCATTGTCCGCTAATGGGAGGATACATACATACATATATATATATATATATATATATATATATATATATATATATATATATATATATATATATATATATATATATATATATATATATATATATATATATATATAGTGGACTTTCTTACGCATTAATTACGTATTACGGAGAATTGTTTTTTTCATATTCGTCGTGTAATTCGACGTGCCAGTGTTGTACTCCAGCTGCTGGACCCATACCTGGCACCTCCCAGGACAGACTGAACCCTCTTAATAACATCAATGGTTGGATAAGAGGTTGATGGATAAGAGACATGTGTGACTCCTGGGTAACATTATCGTGAAGACGTTTCGCCCATCAGTCTCTTTATCAACTGAAAACAGAGATACATTATGGAGATAATGAATGTTGAGGTAATCAGTCCCCCAGCCAGAAGGAGTTTGAAATTTAATCAATATATATATATATATATATATATATATATATATATATATATATATATATATATATATATTATTTATACGCGTGTTATCTAGATTTAAATAATTATGTTGGCTGTGCAAGCGAGTTAATGAGCACCAATGGTTGACTTAACTGGTGTTAGTTGCAGCAGTAATAAAAGTGTTGCAGGTGACGGCCTCTCAAAGCGCTCCTCGCCATTACTGAGCCATCATCAGTTGCTAAAAACAAAAGAACGAGAGAGAGAGAGAGAAAAGGCAATCTGAATTCATAGACGATTTTCCCCCAGATATGTCACAGAGAAAGGTGGGTGGTGTGGGAGTGGGGGAGAGTGGGAGGGGGGATAATGTGGGTGTTTTCTCCCCCTTCCCTGCTCCTCTCCCCTCCTTCCCTACCACCTCCCCCCCCCTGCTCAAAACAGCGCTAGCTACACGCTCGGTGTAAGAGGCAAAATGGCCAGCGTAAGAGCCTAGAAAAAAGGCCTTAACGATGCTAATTGGTGTGTCCTTGTAGCCGTGAGGTAATGAGAGTATCAGAGGGGGGCACCACCCCCCACCACCACTTGTTAAACTCTTCCGGTTGAGAAAGTCATACTAGGCGTACCGCCCCCTCTCCCTCCCCCCCACACACCTCCAGACAAGACACTGGGGGGAAAGGGAGGAGGTAGTATACCCCTCCTCCTTCTACCTTCACACCTTCCCTCACCTCCCTCTTTATCACATGATATTAAGCCTGTATATATATATATATATATATATATATATATAATATATATATATATATATATATATATATATATAAATATATGTATATGTATTATGCAGTAATCGTGAACACGCCATGTAAGTTGCAAAACAACCACGGGGGAGGTGTAGCCTTTCGTGTTGCAGCCAGCATATCATCAGGAGCTTGCAATGTTGCAGAAATAAGTAGGAAGTCCAGTCAGATGCGTTCAAGGGAACGACTCTAGCTAGAGTCCACCACTAGTAAGAGGTACAATACCCTCACCCACCACTAGCAAGATGGTACAATACCCTCACCCACCACTAGCAAGATGGTACAATACCCTCACCCCCACTAGCAAGATGGTACAATACCCTCACCCACCACTAGCAAGATGGTACAATACCCTCACCCACCACTAGCAAGATGGTACAATACCCTCACCCGCCACTAGCAAGATGGTACAATACCCTCACCCACCACTAGTAAGACGGTACAATACCCTCACCCACCACTAGCAAGATGGTACAATACCCTCACCCCCACTAGAAGATGGTACAATACCCTCACGCCACTAGCAAGATGGTACAATACCACCCACCACTAGTAAGACGGTACAATACCCTCACCCACCACTAGTAAGACAGTACAATACCCTCACCCACCACTAGTAAGACGGTACAATACCCTCACCCACCACTAGTAAGACGGTACAATACCCTCACCCACCACTAGAGACAGTACAATACCCTCACCCACCACTAGTAAGACGGTACAATACCCTCACCCACCACTAGTAAGACAGTACAATACCCTCACCCACCACTAGTAAGACAGTACAATACCCTCACCCACCACTAGCAAGACGGTACAATACCCTCACCCACCACTAGTAAGACGGTACAATACCCTCACCCACCACTAGTAAGACAGTACAATACCCTCACCCACCACTAGTAAGACGGTACAATACCCTCACCCACCACTAGTAAGACGGTACAATACCCTCACCCACCACTAGTAAGACAGTACAATACCCTCACCCACCACTAGTAAGACAGTACAATACCCTCACCCACCACTAGTAAGACAGTACAATACCCTCACCCACCACTAGTAAGACAGTACAATACCCTCACCCACCACTAGCAAGAGGTACAATACCCTCACCCACCACTAGTAAGACAGTACAATACCTCACCCACCACTAGAAGACAGTACAATACCTCACCCACCACTAGTAAGACGTACAATACCTCACCCACCACTAGTAAGACAGTACAATACCCTCACCCACCACTAGTAAGACAGTACAATACCCTCACCCACCACTAGTAAGACAGTACAATACCCTCACCCACCACTAGTAAGACAGTACAATACCCTCACCCACCACTAGTTAGACAGTACAATACCCTCACCCACCACTAGTAAGACGGTACAATACCCTCACCCACCACTAGCAAGACGGTACAATAACTCACCCACCACTAGAAGACGTACAATACCCTCACCCACCACTAGTAAGACAGTACAATACCCTCACCCACCACTAGTAGACAGACAATACCTCACCCACCACTAGTAAGACGGTACAATACCCTCACCCACCACTAGTAAGACGGTACAATACCTCACCCACCACTAGTAAGACAGTACAATACCCTCACCCACCACTAGTAAGACAGTACAATACCTCACCCACCACTAGCAAGACGGTACAATACCTCACCACCACTAGTAAGACGGTACAATACCCTCACCCACCACTAGTAAGACGTACAATACCTCACCCACCACTAGTAAGACGGTACAATACCCTCACCCACCACTAGTAAGACGGTACAATACCTCACCCACCACTAGTAAGACGGTACAATACCCTCACCCACCACTAGTAAGACAGTACAATACCTCACCACACTAGTAAGACAGTACAATACCTCACCCACCACTAGTAAGACAGTACAATACCCTCACCCACCACTAGAAGACGGTACAATACCCTCACCCACCACTAGTAAGACAGTACAATACCCTCACCCACCACTAGTAGACAGTACAATACCCTCACCCACCACTAGAAGACGTACAATACCTCACCCACCACTAGTAGACAGTACAATACCCTCACCCACCACTAGTAAGACGTACAATCCCTCACCCACCACTAGTAAGACAGTACAATACCTCACCACACTAGTAAGACAGTACAATACCCTCACCCACCACTAGTAGACAGTACAATACCTCACCCACCACTAGTAGACGTACAATACCCTCACCCACCACTAGAAGACGTCAATACCCTCACCCACCACTAGTAAGACAGTACAATACCCTCACCACCACTAGTAAGACAGTACAATACCCTCACCCACCACTAGTTAGACGGTACAATACCTCACCCACCACTAGCAAGACGGTACAATACCCTCACCCACCACTAGTAAGACGGTACAATACCTCACCCACCACTAGTAAGACAGTACAATACCTCACCCACCACTAGTAAGACGGTACAATACCCTCACCCACCACTAGAAGACGTACAATACCCTACCCACCACTAGTAAGACAGTACAATACCTCACCACCACTAGTAAGACAGTACAATACCCTCACCCACCACTAGTAAGACGTACAATCCCTCACCCACCACTAGTAAGACGGTACAATACCCTCACCCACCACTAGTAAGACGGTACAATACCTCACCCACCACTAGTAAGACGTACAATACCTCACCCACCACTAGTAAGACGGTACAATACCCTCACCCACCACTAGAAGACGGTACAATACCCTCACCCACCACTAGTAAGACGGTACAATACCTCACCCACCACTAGTAAGACAGTACAATACCCTCACCCACCACTAGTAAGACGTACAATACCCTCACCCACCACTAGTAAGACGTACAATACCTCACCCACCACTAGTAGACAGTACAATACCCTCACCCACCACTAGTAAGACAGTACAATACCCTCACCCACCACTAGTAAGAGGTACAATACCCTCACCCACCACTAGTAAGACAGTACAATACCCTCACCACCACTAGTAAGACGTACAATACCCTCACCCACCACTAGTAGACGTACAATACCTCACCCACCACTAGTAAGACGTACAATACCTCACCCACCACTAGTAAGACGTACAATACCCTCACCCACCACTAGTAGACGTACAATACCCTCACCCACCACTAGTAAGACGGTACAATACCCTCACCCACCACTAGAGACAGTACAATACCCTCACCCACCACTAGCAAGACGGTACAATACTCACCCACCACTAGTAGACGTACAATACCTCACCCACCACTAGTAAGACAGTACAAACCCTCACCCACCACTAGTAAGACGGTACAATCCCTCACCCACCACTAGTAAGACAGTACAATCCCTCACCCACCACTAGTAAGACAGTACAATACCTCACCCACCACTAGTAAGACAGTACAATACCCTCACCCACCACTAGTAAGACGTACAATACCCTCACCCACCACTAGTAAGACAGTACAATACCCTCACCCACCACTAGTAAGACGGTCAATACCCTCACCACCACTAGTAAGACAGTACAATACCCTCACCCACCACTAGTAAGACTGGTACCAATACCCTCACCCACCACTAGTTAGACGGTACAATACCCTCACCCACCACTAGTAAGACAGTACAATACCCTCACCCACCACTAGTAAGACGTACAATACCCTCACCCACCACTAGTAAGACAGTACAATACCTCACCCACCACTAGCAAGACGGTACAATACCCTCACCCACCACTAGTAAGACAGTACAATACCCTCACCCACCACTAGTAAGACAGTACAATACCCTCACCCACCACTAGTAAGACGGTACAATACCCTCACCCACCACTAGTAAGACGTACAATACCCTCACCCACCACTAGTAAGACGGTACAATACCCTCACCCACCACTAGTAAGACGGTACAATACCCTCACCCACCACTAGCAAGACGGTACAATACCCTCACCCACCACTAGTTAGACGGTACAATACCCTCACCCACCACTAGTAAGACGGTACAATACCCTCACCCACCACTAGTTAGACAGTACAATACCCTCACCCACCACTAGTTAGACGGTACAATACCCTCACCCCCCACTCGTTAGACAGTACAATACCCTCACCCACCACTCGTTAGACAGTACAAATCCTCCCTTCGTCTACCTCCTGTCACCACTGCATAAGTCTAAACAGAAAAAGTCTAACACCCACTGATCCTGGACTTTGTAATCCCACTGAAATCAATAATGCCAGACCCACTGAGATTAATATCGGCCGGTAATTCCCCCAAATTCCCCAACGCTGACTCGGAGAATTTGGCGTATTTTTTTCGCGACCCCCTGCGGGAATTGCGGGAATTGCGAAATCGCAATGGTGACCCGAGAATGAACTCTTTTGTGGATAGATTGTGTGCCAATTATTTCTGTAAGATATTAATTTACACTGGGAAAGGGGGTTGTCTCACCCCAGTAGGGACTCTCTCTCTCCTCCCGAGTGGGGACTCTCTCTCTCCTCCCGAGTGGGGACTCTCTCTGTCTCTCCTCCCGAGTGGGGACTCTCTCTTTCTCTCCTCCCGAGTGGGGACTCTCTCTCTTTCTCCTCCCGAGTGGGGACTCTCTCTC